>JABFPJ010000138.1:0-60551 GCA_022817425.1 Gryon sp. ZL-2020 | reverse complement strand
AATGTTTAGATTTTCCTATATCGATGCATTGGTTAGAGTAGCGCCGACAATGTCAATACTCGTCGATGCTTTTCCAAAACAAACATCGCTGCATACGACATTGTCGGCGCTACTCTAACCAATGCATTGATATAGGAAAATCTAAACATTCAACATTAATTTTCTTAAAAATTCATTCGGTAAAAAATATTGAAAAAAATCATGTGAATATAATATTCAATTATCTTCTATTTAAACTATAATTGGTAAATATTTAAGTGTAGTCGATAAAACGACCGAACTACTTTAAACATTCAACTTCGATGTTTGATGAATCTCAATTTTATACAAGTTGAACTCCGCATCGGCAAACTACCTGAAAACCTAAAAAATGACATTTTCAAATATGACCATATCAGAAATAAAGGGTCATAAAAAGTGAAAGGTGACGAAGAAAATGTTCGTCCACTTATACACTAGCCAAGTAAACTTCTCTGTCTTTGTTTACATTACATGTAAACATGAATGTTTCTCTTTGTCTAACGTATTGTTTTCAGAGATACTTGCTTAGCGTATTTCACTCCTTACAAATTGACTGTTTAGTCCGTTCGTAGTTCATAAAGTCTCCGATGGCGCTGCATTCGTGGGGACGAGACTTGGGGACGGGAGTTTTTTCTGGCAGCGCTGCTGGCAACATTATGTTTCATTGTTGCCAACTGAGTTTATTCTTTTTATTTAAATTATTTCAAAGAATAAGAAATTAAAAATAATGTAATAATATTTATTTACTCGTAAATCAATTATGTTTTTCATAATATATTGTTAATGTAAATGGCATATTTATGCAATATTTTGCCAAGGTTTAAACCAGGTTAAACTTAACCAATAATACCAAACTGCATGACAAAAAATTCCCTGACCAACAATGTCAAACCACGGTCAAATGAGTGGGAATGTTTTGGGGTGAAGGGTCAGGGAATGTTATAAATATTTTTAAACTACGAAACAAATGGAGTTTCAAGAAAAGATTCTAAAGTCGTATTATTTTGTCGTCTGATTTTATATACAAAAAGTAACTCAAGTTATTGTAAATATGTAACATTTATTATCTGTTGTCAATTTATTTTGTAATAAGTAAAATATTTATTTGTATAACCTTTAGTTTTTGACAGTTCGTCGTAAAGTTGTTTGTAATTATATATTGGATACTTAGATTAATTAACGGAAATGACTTCTGTCATGACATCAGCTACGTTAGCATCAATGAAGAGGTTTGCGTTCTGTGACTGCTTACTTAACAACACTTAACACTTTGATTAATGACAGTTATTACTTGAAATGTTTTACACTTTTGCTTCTTTTGCAGATTTCCTCAGACGAGGACGGACCGTCATGGCAGCGTCATCGATGTTGACATTGACATGTTTATCAAAATTTCGGATTATGAAGATACGGTCAGACAACTTGATATATATTATGGAATTGGTAAGTTTATCGCTAATTAATTAATTAATCAATTAATTAAATGAATTTTTCATTTTGTGAGAAATAAATAAATTATTTGTTTTTGTCTGTAATATATTTATTTTATATTTTAGTTAAACGTCAGATTTTGAGATATCAAAGTTGTATAACTGGATTATTTCCACAAATTACAAATGATAGTAAAATTGGAAGCGTTCGAGAAAGTATTTATTGTGCTGCTGCTGTTTGGAGTTTATATCAAGCCTACAGGTAAAATTATTATTATCCATCCATTATATTATAATAATGGATGGAGCATATAAATAATTGAATGTATAAATATTTTATTTCAATAATACATTTGCATTTCTAATACATTAACAAATGTCTGCATATGAATCATACAATTTTCTGATGAAAAATCTTGCCAAAGTCCTGTAGAGACTTGTGCCAAAATAATTACAGAGTGTGGGTTGTTTCATTAAAAAGCATTTGTTTGTTTAATTATTGAAATATTGAAGTTTTGTAAGTTATAGTTTACATAAACTTCCAAGAAGATTCAATTAAAAATAGAATTTGTGATTAAACATTGCAGACGAATTGATGATGATCGTGGAAAATCTTACGAACTTGGGCAATCTGCAATAAAATGTATGCGTGGTATTCTCGAATGTTGGATGAGACAGTCTTCCAGAGTAGAACAGTTCAAACGTAATCAGTGCAACAAATTTGCATTACATTGTAAATTTCACCTTGATACTGGCGACGTAATACTAAAAGATGAAGATTATTATCACTTACAAGTAAATATTATAACAAATATAATAAACAATTGCATTAACATACTTCAATTATATTTATTAAAACATTGATCTGTATTAAAATTTCATTGAAATTATTGTTATAGATTGATGTCGTTTCCTTGTACCTAATTTTTTTGGTTCAAATGATATCATCAGGACTTCAAATTATATATACTCAAGATGAAGTGGCGTTTGTGCAAAATTTAGTTTACTATGTCGAAAGAGCATATCGAACACCAGATTATGGCATGTGGGAAAGAGGCAGTCGATATAACGACGGAACACCGGAAATTCATGCAAGTTCTATTGGTATGGCAAAGAGCGCCTTGGAAGCTGTTAATGGTTGCAATCTTTTTGGTGAAAAGGGAGCGTCTTGGTCTGTTATATATGTTGATATCGACGCTCATAATCGTAATCGAAGTATTTTTGAAACTATGTTACCTCGAGAATCAAGTTCGAAGGTATTTTGTAAGGAATTATTTTGATTTATTTGTTTCAATATTTAATTCAGAAATATATTTTAATTTGTATTTAGAGTGTAGATGCAGCACTACTACCTACTATTTCATTTCCCGCTTTTGCTACTCATGAAGAAGTTTTATATAACGAAACTAAATTAAATGTGATACGTAGATTAAAAGGAAATTACGGATATAAGAGATTTGGTAGAGATGGTTACAAAACAGTACTTGAAGATCCAACTAAACGATATTATGAACCCGGAACTCTGCAGGTTTATTTATGTTACTAAAAATTGCACTAATCATTTACATAAATATAAAATAACACATAATTTTTTACTTTTATAGCAATACGATAACATTGAATGCGAATGGCCGATATTTTATATTTTTATGATCATAGATGGAGTCTTTAAGTCGCTTCCAGAGCAAGTTGAAGAATATCAAAATTTACTCAAAGCACGAATATTCAAAGATGCTAATGGAGGTAAAATAAAATATATGGAAAATAATTTAAAAGTACATTCAGATATTTATCTCTCGTAATAAAATCTCATAAAATCTTTTATTCCAGATCCTGTTATTCCTATGTATTATTATGTTCCTGAAGAGAATGTCGAATGTGAAAAAAGTGATCCTGGATCAACGTTAAAACTTCCCAGCGATGAAGGAAAAGGTTACGGAGAATCTCATTCTTCTTTATATTTATGGAATCAAGCGATGTTTGTAATCTCACAATTGCTTACGGCTAGTCTATTACATATTAACGAACTTGATCCAATCCGTCGTTACTTACCGTCTTATAATAGACCACGAAAAGCTGGACGTTATTCAGCATTTCAGGTACGTACGTTGTTTATTCTACATTTTTATTGTAATATTTGAATGAAAGAACAATTCTTACAAGCCTTACAACAAAGTTAATTTACCGTAGAATTAATAAATGCATAAAAAATTAAAGATTAAGAGTTAATACATTTTGTAAAATACAATTTTCAATTAATAGACTTTTTATGATTCACTTGGTTTATGGATATAATCTATTAATAAGCTTTTTAATTTTCCATATTTTACACAAAAACAGGCCAAACCATCCATTGTAAGTAGTCTTTCGTATCAATGAATGCCTGTTACCAGCGCAACAATCGCTAAAATATTTATAAAGAATGTTGTACATTTTTTCTTCAAGACAATTCTTTCTGTATCACATTATTGCAAGCTATTGTACTACTTACACTGAACATTATTTTCAGCTTGACATGCATTCAAAATAAGTAATATAATATATAATTGTTATATTTATAAGTTTTTATCTTATTTATATATAAAAGTATGGTATATTACTATTTAATGCATCATATGTCTTCATGTTGTTAATGCTTTTTTCAATCTACAATTTGAATTTATTTGCTCTAAATTTTACAATGTACATTTTTTTGTTAATATTAAAATTCGTATATCTACTGCTTTATATTACAAAGCAATATTCTTTCTTTTCTTATAAAAGACTTCTTTCTCCTACAAAAAATCTATTTTAATAGCTTACTTGCTCAAATATTCTAATAAAATTTGCATGTAAATGTTTATAAAGTAAATTGCACATATTAGATTTTAATAAATTTAGTCTAAACAAATATTCTAGATCTACGTATTTAAGATATAAATGTAATTTTCTTCCAATTTAAAATATGTAAAATATTCTTAAAACAAACAAAAAGTATTATTACTCTATAAAGTATTATTTAAATTGAACAATTGAAACTGAACTTAATAAAATAAATGTATTTGTTTTATGCATTACAGTCAAAGCATGTTATGTGTAACCCATACAATATTTATCCATATTTATTAAAATAAATTTAATTAAAATCGTAGGGAACGCACACAGATCTTGTTGTACAAATTGTTTTAATTGCGGAGTCTATGAGACTTCAAGCCATGATGGCTACATATGGAATTCAAACTCAAACTCCACATGAGGTCGAACCAGTTCAAATATTGTCTTCCGCACAACTTGTTAAAGTCTACCAGAAACTTGGTGTTAATGAGAAACTTAATCTTCAAGGAAGACCTGCCAGACCTATTGGTTCTTTGGGAACCAGCAAAGTAAATATAAATAACAATATATTAGAGTAATATGTAATTGTTATAATCAAATATCCTTTTATATTAATCATCTTTTAGATCTATCGAGTGTGTGGGATGACTGTTTTATGTTATCCATTAATTTTTGAAGTATCAGAATTTTATTTATACCGAGATATGGCCTTGTTAATTGACGATATTAAAACAGAGTTACAGTTTGTTGGCAAATACTGGAGATTGTCTGGAAGACCAACAGTTTGTCTTTTGATTCGAGAAGAACATATGAGGTATAATTTATAACAAGCTTTTCTTGGAAACATAAAATATGTTTTGGATTTGTTAAACTTAATGTAAATAAATTTAATGATTTATATTTTAATGCTTTTTTTATTTAAACTTTTGCAGAGATCCACAATTTAAAGAAATGTTAGATCTCTTCGCGATGTTGAAAAAAGGTTACTGTGATTCAACGAAAGTAAGAATAGGACGATTACAAAATCTTATATCATCATCTTGCATAGAACATTTAGATTTTATGAGTACATTTGATAATGATCTGGATTTAACACAGTTTAAACAATTAGAACATGATTATATTGGATACCAAAGTTTAACTGATGTTCCTAAAGCTTTATCTTACATTGAAAGTTTGAAAGATTTTTCTGTAAGTTTATTATAATTATTTAAAATTTATGTTTTTTTAAAAATATTTAATATTAATTGTATTATTTATTTGTTTATATTTATTTATATTTATATTATATTATATATTTATTATTTATTAATATAATATTAAAATTTTTTAATTAATGAATATGTATTATTAAACATGTTTACAGCACTTTGAAAATGAATCAACTATAAATATTTTAACTGAACTTCGAAATAATCATGGCCTTTTTACAAGATGTCAATTGTTTGGTTTTTTATTAAAACGCGAAGGACCAAATTATGATATTAACGGAACAACAGGTACATTTATTATTAAATTTAAGTATTTATTGCAAATGTTTGAAATTAAAAATGCATAATTTTACTTTTATTTCAGTTATTGAAAACCTGAAAATTTTATATCAACAAGCAGGCGGACTTAGATATTGGATGGCTGTTCGATATTGTAGTAGTTTATTGCATCATACTGTTGATAGTATTAGTCCATTTATTACAGGAGTCCTCGTAAAAGGAAAACAGGTTCAAAAACAATTACATTTGAATAATATAAAGTTCATTCATAAAGTTTTATTGTGATTGCTGTTTATATTGATTGATTTAATTATTCGCAATGTGGAAACTTTGTAGATTACCGTAGGAGTAGTCGGACATGAGGAAACAGTGTTTGACAAACCGATGACACCCGCAGAAATTGAATCAGTTATGTATTCAACGATTCAGCCTCATAATGTATTACAAGCAGTGCTCCAACAGGAAGTTTTGTTGTACTGTGGAAGATTAATTGGAACTAATTCCGAAATGTTCAAAGGGATATTGAAAATTCGTATAGGGTAATAAACGGAATTAAGCATTATCTTATTTAATTCAATTTAAAGAAATAAACAATTTTATTTAAATAAATAAAATATTAATTACAGTTGGGTATTAGAGGCTATGAAACTTTATCTTGAAATGTTTGTTACCAACCCAAAACCAATTGAAAATTATAGTCCATATGAAATTAGACAATTTTTGATAAAAGTATTAACGGTTAAAGATTGGGCAGAACAAGAAAAGTAAGTTACATCATATTTACAAAATATGGACTTTTGTAAGATCAACTTAAAATAAAACCTATCATATAACATTATAATTTCCATTAGCTTATCTCTACTCGGACGTCGGAAGATAGAAGGTAGTCTATGTAGAGTACCTGCTCACTTTTATAACCAAGTATGGGAAGTTTTATTGAGATGCCCAGGAGGATTGAAAGTAAATGGACGTGAATTACCACAACAGCCAACTTTGTCTAATATGACGAGATCTGAACTTACTTTTGCTCTTTTAGTTGAGTCTATATTACATCATATACCCTTACCAGAATATCGACAGATTATTATTGAGGTAATTATAAAACAATTCATCTTCGAAATCTATCATACATCATTATTATATAATATTTATCACATTTATACAATTATATTTCAGTTACTTAATATTATTTCAACAATTCTATTACGAAATCGAGAGTTAATCTTCCGAAGACAACTGGACTTAAATAGATTGGTTGATGATGCTTTTATTATGTTTTGTAATGTACGTATATTTGGCTTAATTATTTATTAATTCATTAAAGAAAACAATATTGTCATAATATATATTTTTAGGATAACAATATTGAAAGGACAAATGATATGTCCTTATTTTTTTCGGCGCATTATTCATCTACTGCAAGTTGTTTGGCTCGAGCGGTCGTGAATAATGTCCTAAAAGGTGATTTCCTTACAGTTGCGGAAATTAAAGACGATATTGAAGTGCCTGAAATGTGTAAAATAGCATAAATATAAATTTAGTAAGCTAAATATATATTATTCGTAGTTCTTTAAAAATGTTTCATAATGAAAATATATACATCTTCAATTATTTATTGAATCATGAATTTGTTATTTAAATTTACACAAATTTTATACAAAGTTTGTACGAACGTTATTTATAATCACTATATATTAAACAATTACTTAAAATGAATGAATAAATTTAAAGAACTAAGAATAATATATAAGTTTCAAATATATTTATAAAATACTCAATTAAAAAATACTCATTATATTTGGTTTCCTTTTGAAGTAAAATCGTAAAAAATCTTAATTTTTTAAATATATATTTATGCAATGTATATACTTACATTATTATTTAGCGTTATTATGATTTGTTTTATTTTATTACAACGAAAATTGTTATATGTAAACTCAATAACAATTTGATGTTAAAGAGTTGTGTTACATTTGCATTAAAAATAAAATGAAAACATTTTGATGAATAAAATTGAACGAGTTTTAATGGATATAGTATGTAGTAAAAGATAACATTTTTTCATTATCAATAATATTTATTTTTGGTTCAATAAACATATAAAATTATTACACTTTTCATACTATTAATCACACATTTATACAAAAATGATAAAAAAAATAATAGCGATTAGTTTCGAAACGAAGAACGCCGTCGTTTATTATTTGTATAAGATTTTTTTTAAAAAGAAGTACAAAATAACGCATGTACGACGCTTAGTGTTCCGTATCGAAGAATAATCATTTTTTACAATCAAATTGTTGGACAAATATTGAAAGGAACGTTTGACTGCAACAACAAATTAACGAAAATCTTACACGTTTAACACTTGCTCGTTCGCTCACTTGCCATATGGGATGCGTCCGTTCTTCTGTTTCATTTATTTTTTTTTTATTTTCGCACCGAATTGCGTTAAATATTTTGCGATACACTTTTCAAAACGCCAGACAAAACACTTGTAGCATAAAAACATCAGTCGTAAAGAACACAAAAAGTGTCAAATGCCAAGCATTGTATAAAATTGTATGCGCGTTCTCGCTTTACTTTTTAACCTTATGTACAAACAAATTTGTGACCGTAAAAAAAGTGTACAAAAAAAGAGGATCAGCAGACATAAGACTTCCTCATATCGCAAAATCTCTCTCGTAACGTTTTGACAGCGTTCGGGCCAATATTTTTGGCGTTACCGTTCAATAAATTTCACGGGCAAAACAGCGAAATCTTCGCTTGCGCAAAATATTACGAACATTTACATTTGAGCCCACAATTCATTTGTTACAGTTTTCGATATCCGAAAGAACCGAACGATCCCTCGTAAATCATGTTTCATAGTAGCTCGATAGTTCTTACGAGAAATTGCTGTACATTTTTATATTTCAAACATTATCATCTGTTAATATATTTATCAATTATTTGAATTGTTAAAATAGACATCTGTTTCATATATTATATAATAATATACTTCAATTTTTGACCATAATTTATCTTTTATTGTGTTATACTACTTTTGTTCCTACAAGAAAATTAATCTAATTTATTGTTATGATGATTTTAATTTAGATTAATGTTCTTTAAAGGCATGAAATTTTACTTTCTTTCAGTGAAAGAAACAGGACCAAGTATTTCATTTAATTACAATTTCTCATATAAAACTATCAAGAAACTTCATGACTTAATGAAATTAAAATAATCAAAAGACGTCACTGGACAATCAATACATCATACATTTCATTTTTTTGTTCTTTTTCTTTTTTTTTTTCTTTTGAAGTTTACAGAGATAATCGTTCCGCATGGCTTGCAAACGTAGACTTATACACTCGCAGGCGCTCCTTATTTTAAATTCCGAAATTTTACAAATTGGGGGATCCGTTTGAATACATGTCGTACTTAACGAGGAACCATCGATACAATATTTAATGAGTAAAACTGTGCCAATCGGTGTGTTGAAAAACTTGTGATAACGTGATGAGTACACATTTTGAATGCAATGGGAGAAGGAAGGGAATTATAAAAAGAGCTTCATAGGTTTTGTATTATCAGTCTAAAAGACTCAAAAATCCGATTAACGAATGTATTTCGCAAAACAGGGAAGGATGCTTTCTTACACATTTCTCTTCTCATCGGACAATTTTCATGGAATGTCACTGATGATACGATGATTTTATTTTTAATATAAATATTTGTTATTTTTAAATGATAAATTATTTTTTACTTTTATTTACAAACTTTTTTTAACGAATTTGTGTCGTAGTTTAATCCGACTTAAAAAGTTATATAACAAATAAACAAAAAGACTTATATAAAACTAAATTAAATATATTAACAAATGAGTTGAAATTAATTTCATATTTATAATACAAAATCATCTATTTATAAATAAATAATGAATAAAAAAAATAATCGTATCTCCAGTGTGGCGTTCGACACGTTGGATCAGGACGCAAGGGCAGGTGACGACACCGGGAAAGACACTCAGGGCAGCAGACAGACAGACAAACAGACATAAACAGAGACTAGTCTACCGGCTATTAATCGTACCTATCTATTAAGACGTACATTTATATTTATATTTATATTTATATATACACACACGATATGCATACATATACAATATAAAGCAATTTATACGTAAGAGCGTGCCAATCACGCGACATACGTAAATATTCTTCTTTCTTTTTCTCTTTCTTTCTTTCTTGTATTATCATCAAAAATTTTTCTCTCTCTTTCTCCATTTGTGAAACTTTATCGCAACACAGCTTTTTTGCACATCTTCCAACATTTTCGATTACCGAGATAATCCGTCGATCGGTTTTTTCGTTCCCATTTTTCGTTATTTCCTTTTATTTATTTTTTTACTTAATATAGCTTTTATTTTATCAAGCTTATGCCCAAAAATCTACCAGAGGCACTTTGGGTTTATTAGTACCATATTAAAAGTCGGCAGACACGGGGGAGGGCATGATTATGCGTTCAAATATTTTTTCTTCCTTTTTTCTTTAAACTTATTTATTTTGTCTTATTATTTCACTTGTTTTCGTGCCATTATTTTTCCGTACGCACAAAGTGTTCTAACAACGCATGATGTCAACGCTGCATAAGCCTTCCTTTTTAAAATCCTCGTTTGATATACTTTCATCCACCCCGTTCCGTATCAACTTTTCGTGTTCGGAGAAAAAGAAGTCTGTTGAATCAAATAAATATCACATGAGCCGATCAAAGTCACGCCTCTCAGCAAACGGAAGTTGAGAATTCGAATTGCTTGATTGAAAGTCGATCGACTTCGATAAGTAAAAAGTCTTTCAATCACATAAGATTTTCATTTTCACGTGAAAAGTGTATTTTTAAATTATTGCCCAGTAGAATCTAATTAAAAACAGTAAAATACAATAGAAATTTGTTTTTAATTAAATTTTACTTCCTTGCTTTTTTTTTATAAAATCTATTGTATCCCATCGTAATTTAATTTGTTGGGTGTTGTTTCAGTATAAAAAGTAAAGTATAGAATTGCGAGTGACGGTGGATGCTGGCAGTCGCGTGAAAATTTGTTGGAAAACAAATTTGAGTCCATACGTACATACGATACATTTCGGAGCATACAAGAAGTAAAATCACAGAAATACGGATATCTTCGTTAACTACGCACAGTGTTTTCTCTGGTGTTAATTATGTTATAGACAAAGTTTTATTGAACTATTAAAATTAATACCAGTCAGTTTTATTATTGACTGATGACAAATGAAATAATCTTACTGTACAGTAAGAAAATTAAATTCATTTATATACAAAATGTATTTCGGAATGTAACATAGTTTATAACGAAATATCTTTTTGCAAAATCAGCAAAATTAAACTTGTTGAAGAAATTATTAATTTGCATGTAATTAACTTAATTTTTAGGTGATACACTTTTAATAATATAATATTAATAAATCGTTCAAATGTATAGTATGTTTATGAATCTAAGAGAGGAAGACATAGACTATACTTTAAAAACTAAAATAAGTTATCAAATATTCAATTGGCAGTGTGAATTATTTGTAATATTATTTTCAAAAATAAAAAATGATCATTGAATTATTAATGCTAATTTTCAAGTTTGCAAAATAAAAATAAATAAAAATTGTTAATATTATTTACTTCAGAAAATTAATATTATTTTACTAAAAATAATAAAAAATACGTGCGTATTTAAATAACTTTGTAATCTATTAATTCATAAAAAATATTTGAAAAATATCTTCTTAAAACTTAAAATTGAAATAAGCAATAAGAAAAGATATTAGTTAACTATTAAGGATCTTATTTTTAAGCAAAGTTATTTTCTGAAATATAAATAAATACGAATAAAAGTTGATTCACTTTTAATTTCACAATCACAAGTTTTACTTGTACTATAATACTTTCGCAAAAGTGTGCTTTAGTAACGAAGATTTTCGATGGAACTTATATGATAAAAGTACAAGAAAGAGGAATGTTCAAAGTAACGTCACGCGGCGGACGTGAGCTTAACCCTCATCGCAAGATTCATTGACGGATTAATTCCAATAACTCCCTCGTATTTTTCGTTTATTTTCTCGCTGCCTTAACGCTTTTTATTTATTCTCTCTCTTTTTCGCAACATCCCTAATTTTTGTTTCATCTTGTTTTCTTTCTTTTTTCGTATTTTTTCTTTGTTTCGTACTTCGTAAATCGTCGTCAACCTCACGTTTCCGATACTTTTTGAGCAATAAATACTTTCTCCACGTACCACTGCACATTGAATTGACGCACAGGACTCACTTATTCATCATTCATCTCATTCGTACTCAACATTTTTCATTATTAGTTATTATTATTATTAATTATTAATTATTAATATTATTTTTTTTCTTTTATCTTTGTTTATTCATCATTTTTACACGCACACACACACGCAATCTTATGAATACGGATTACAATCACGGAATAATGTCACGTCAATTAATGATTATCAATTCATATAGATTCAATATCAATGTATTACAATCAGACAATACTCAACAGTGATCATTGTTCATTATTATATTACAATTAATAGTTAAGAGTGACAACAACATGACGACGGAGGCATTGAAGCATATTCAAAGAGAAAGTGTCGCAAGGCGGTACGCTTCTTTATTTTTTTGCTTTTTTATTGTTTTTAATCTTCTCGTCCTTTTTTATTTTTCTTTCATTATTTATTTAATAAATCTCAGTTGGAAATGAGAATCTCACGAAGGAAAAAATTTTACATGATATTTTTTTTTATTACGTACAGGTGATGAGAGTCATATGTATGGTTCGAACACTTTTCACGAAGTAATTTGTTATTCTCACTTCGCTATGTCCGAGTTATCTATCGATATTCATTCATCTTTCAGGATTTTACTTCTAAACTTTTTCATATTCTTTTTTTTTACATTTAAACGGAAGCTTTCCCCAGCAAGTATGCCGATTTCAAATTCGAATTGTGCATGGAAATGTATGAGTGGGAAATGAACTAAATAAAAGGAAAAAATAAAAAATTGTTTAAAATTGATGTTATTCATTCATCATTGAAAGAAAGAAAAATTAGTTACAAAATAATACAATATTTTTACACAATTTGTCAAACATCGACTCGGATATTTTTTATACAGATTAAAGTTATTTGCTTATAATAACATTTTGCGCGTTTTCTATTTACATATGTAACACAAAATAAATGATATTAAAATAATTACTAATGTAGGATTAAAACTAAGACTGATTATAATTAAAATTGCAGTATTTTTTAAAGACTAAAATTATTGTAAATAAGTAAAAATAAAGGAAGAGTATTTCGTCATCTTTTCTTCTTTTTATATTCTTTTTGCTGAAAAATTAAAATTGAACATAAACAAAGTATCGAAATTGAAAAAAAAAATAATAATAATAATAAATAAACGACTGTGTGCAGTTCGACGAATTAGTTAAAAGTGGGAAAATCGGAGCGCAATTTGAGGAGGAAATCTTCATACGTCCGCCCGATAAATCTTCCTGCCGATAGAAGCTACGCTAAATTTCACTGTGAAAAACATTGACGTACATGTAAAATATATACATATATAAAAGACGATGATCAACGACAACGACTCTAATTAGATTAAAAAATAAATAGCAAAAATATATATCTGCATCAAAACATCGACAACTTGTCTTTCCCCACATTTGTTTCGTGAAAAACTGTTGGAATATACATTTGCCTCCAAACAAGATACGATGATTTGCCTCCGAGATACATATATATATTTACGACATTATATACAAGGGCTTTTGATCGACATGCCTTATTAAAAATAGTTCTCTGAAAAATTCACAGAAATAAACATTTGACAATCTTTAAGAAAGTCTGCGCAATTTCATTAAAAAAGCTTCTAAAATCGAGATATTTTCGATGTTTTTCTCTTATAATTTAGAAAAAATTCATCATAAAACTCGAAAATATTTCAATTTGTTAACTTTTTAATACAATTTTTCCTTTCTTTTTCAGAAAATTATTTTCAATAAAAGTTTATTATGATCGGATTAGCAATATCAAGCACGATTTCCAAATGCACGTATAAAATAACGCAATTTGAGTATTCTGTTCAGAATCGTGTTTTAAACGTTTGACAATCGATCGACTTAAATTTAATTTGTTTATTACAGTTGTCCAATTTCAAACATTTACATAAAACTTACTTCTTTAAATTTGTGGCAGTGATGTATGTGTTACGATCAAGCTTATAGATTGATCGTATGCCAATTGGATTAGAAATCGTAGAAATGAATAATGGAAAAAACACAGCCGGCTTTTTCTCGAGGCGCTGTCGTTATAAAATGCGTATCAATCTTGAAACTTTTATTTGTTTCTTTAAAGGTGAAAATTACTGATAACACACAATTATCACGCAAAATTGTCTATCTAAATAACAACAAAATACACAAATATCGAGTAACATTATTAGTTACACGAATTGATTATTTGCAATGCTTCTTATTTTAAAAAGAATTGTTCGATGTTTTTGATTGAAAGTACATATTCATATAGTTTGGAATATCCATGATTAAAAAATGTTCATTCATAATTGTTTATCTTGCATAATTTTTGATTACAATTAAAACTAATATTTTTATTTAAAAAAATTTTGAATTCAAATGTTTCTTTACTTTACATCAAAACAACCCACAACTTTTTCAAAATATAAAGCACTGTATGGCAGTGTATCGAGTGTCGCGAAGCGTCATTTGAATATAAATATGTTTATGTATAAATGTGTGTTTGACGTTTTTATTTTCGTTTTACTTTAATCGCACGAATTAAATTGTGCGAAGGTGATTTGTATTAGACAAAAATCAGTACAGAATTGTTTGTGTTAATTTTAAGTTTGAATTACGAATATCGACTGAGAATAATCTTTCTGTGCAACAAAGCGCTCCGATCAAAACATCGATCGTGTCTCCTTGATAATTCATTGCAAACTGCATTCACACCTAGGAGACTGGAAAGTAAAGGAAGCACGCATACTCACGCACGCATACACTCAACACAACCGTCATATCGAGCCGGTCTCTTTTTGACCATAGTCCAAAATACATGACGTAGGTGTCTTGAAACAAAGTCACATTGATAAAAATATTGAGTCAATTACAAAAAGTCTTTCGGCTGACGATCTTTTCATAAATTAAAATACACTTAAAACGTGAATAAATATATAATATAAGTAAGCTAAAAGTCTGTTACATAATTATATATTTTCATGCAAAAATTTACTCTAAAACTGTAAATACTAATAAACGTATTATAGAGTTTGTACTATAAAAACGATTTTAATACAATAAAAAATGTTTTTATATTAATCATAGTACATATAGTTAATATATGTGCTATAACTTTGTATATATTAATACTATTTTTGACACATCAAATTTAAACATATATTATTAATATAGTAATTTTATATATGAGCAAATGCAAATGATATTCAAACACTTGTATACAAATATCATGCAATAAGTGACGTTTGTTCTTGATTGATTGTATCAGTACATACGAATTCTCAAAAAAAGAATTAAATAATTAAACATTCAGGTTGGCAGAATATAAAAATGCTATCAAAGTCTTTGTCTTTATAAAATTATATCAAATTATTATAAATTGAAGTTACATAACACCGTTTAATTTCAAGACACACCACGTACATGATTATTTATTAATAATATCCTAAATACTATTACACAGTCTGTTCTCCGTCTTGCATGAAAATGCTTTTATATATATGTATATATATTTTTTCGCATCTTTCTCCGTACGCGTATCATTATATTATTGTATATAATTATTATGTATATATAGACAGATTCGCGTAATCAAGGGAGGGGAAAGTGTGTGTGTGTATTTGTATATATACACTGAATGAACACACACACATAAATGCACGCATACACGCCTGTGCACGTAAATTAATGCCCAAATAAAATTAGCGTATAAATTATTCATTTGTCATGTCACGCATCTCGTGCATTTTTCCAAGATGAAGAATAACTTTTCCGCTGATTTCACGTGGACTGATATTGAACGATTGATGGAAAATCGAAAAATGTTTGATGAGCGAAGACACTTCATCAGCAATAATGAAGTAGAATTTAATGTAGTTAGATCAACTGGATTTCAGTTGATATTACTAAATATTTTGTTATAATCATTCTTAATTCACGTGTCTTATTGAGAATGTTATTTTTAGCAGGCGTGTGAGCATAATTATATGTCAATTTTCTATCGCAATAATTTGCTTAAATTGTTCGTTCGTTAATTGTTTCTGCTTTTTTTTTGTTTTCATTTTCTTGTTGTAGTTTGTCTTGTATATTTACAGGTAAAGTTATAATATGAATGCCGGCTGAGAGCTCGAAATCGCGCTTATTAAACTGCAAGGATAAAAGTGCGGCTTTTTGGAATGTAGATTCAAAAAATTGTTATTTTTTGTTTTCAGTAAAATTGTCGAGCTTATAAAAAAGGACTGCACGCACTTTACTAAACGTTTGTTCTTGTTGTTGATTGTTCGTGTTTGTTGTTTCAACGTAACAAAGTCGCAGCGTTTCGGACGTAGCATCGGCGATCCATGCGAGGCGACGAAGGCTCCGACGCAAGAGCCGCTGGGCGATCGCGACGTCGCGGTAACGACGAAGTCGCCCAATCCGTCGCGTCTCAGCAAGGCAGCTCTTGCCGTGACGAATTTACGAAGCGCTTTGTCGAGTTCAGAGTGCATCAAGGATTTCCGTCGGCGGCCATTATATTGTGAACCTGTTCGAGTTTATACGCGAGCCTCTGCTTTTGCGAAAACTCATCCTCTTCAAGTGTTACGATCAACTGCTCGTTGTACTTGCTGGCATATGAATATAATTCGTTCAGGGCACAATTTGTGTTGAACTCGGTCGTATGCAACTGCAAAATACAACAATTTCAAATATTAACCATAACAATGCCAAGAATTAAGTGAATAATTTAAACAAGCACGCAAATTTTTATTCAATAACAAGAAAAAAATTACAAAGAGTTGAAGATTATTGGCTTATATTTGCTTTAAATATATGTTTAATATTAAATATGTATATATGAACATAAAATTTGTGTTTGAATGTAATTATTATTCATTAACAATTTGCATTGTAATTATAAAGTAAAAATAATTATAATATACCCTAGATTCTTCAGCGAGCATCGCATTCATATCCTGGTCGGAAATAGGTTGCATAATTTTAATGTCCGAATAGTAACGTTCTACCCATTCTTTGTACACTGGAATGTCCTTGGCATAAAGTAATTTCGAACTCGGTGAATCTTTACCTGCATTAAATAAAAGTTTTACAATATTAGTATTTATAATATATATGTAATATTAAATTATATATAAATATAATAAATTAAATATAATATATAATTTATTTTGTCATTACCTAATCTATGATCTGACGTAGAACAACTATCCATAAACGTTTGTGCGACAACAGATAGGCACGAATCAACGATATTCGACTTGTGAATGTCAAACACGAAGTTTGGATTTTTGATGAGGTTCACCCAGAACCTAAGTGGCAGAGAATTACTCTTCCACGTATGTACGACTTCGGGGTCGGTGATGCCATGTAACAACGCCTGGTCGTCCAAAAAGTCGAACATATATTTAATGGCAAGCGGCAATGCCGAACCGCGATGCGCCGTGCTGAAGATCGTCTCGAAGAGATCGTCAACGAACTTTTGTAATGTACCCTTAGTTGCGAGCAGCCTCGTAAGATAAATCTCGGAGACCATTTTGTTGCCGCGCTCACCTTCCTTTTGCGCGTCTGTGTCATGGTGCTTTACCAAGTGCCAAACTTTAAGCCCACCCTCGTGATTGTGGTTGAGCGGAGAAGTGGCGCGCGACAACGGCGGACTTGCCGAACTGAACTTGCTTAAATTCAGTGTCTCGTATTTGTGCGACTTGTCAGTCTTTTCAGAAAGGATCGACAGATTGTAAATGGAAGATTGCTTCGACACGAGATTTAATGATGCTCCATCTGGCACTCGATAATGATTCAGAGTATTTCGCTTTTTCCATTCGTTCTCAACTTTCGTCGTTGAGTCCTCATCATAGAGAATTAATCTTCCGGATGCTCCAGTTCGCCATTCTGTAAAGTAATACATTTTTATTTATATTTTTTAATTCATTATTATTATTACTATTATTATTATTATTATTATTATTATTACTATTATTATTATTATTATTATTATTATTATTATTATTATTATTATTATTATTATTATTATTATTATTATTATTCTATACATTATAAGTAATATAAAAAATTTAATCCTACATAAGTGTTTCATATTAACTTTGATATTTTTTTAAATATGAAAATAAGCTGGTGGATAGAGTGTCATAAGAAACTTATGATATCAAGTAACAAAGTAATGTTATCTTACCAAGATCAAGGTCATCTTTCCTCGGCCTTTGACTGTAAGGTGTGGCACGATAAATAGTGTCTAGAGCTTTTTCTTTGACTTGTGATATCGTGTCGCAGTCAAGTACCTTAACAGGCACGTTTTCTGTATTTGGATCTAGTCCTCCCACAAATACCGTTTGCTGAGATATAGATACGTAAACCGTCTGCAAATTAATTAACGGCATTAAGTAAATCAATTAATAAATAAAACATAAATCATTTATTACTTTTATTTTATTCGTTAATTTATATATATACTTAGTATGTATATACTTTACTTAATAATCACTTTTAATATAAATAATTAAAAATGTTGAAAATTGGTATAATTAACTCACCATTGGTTTAAAGTCAATGGACTGTCTGATAAGCTTCTCTTCAGATAGCGAATACCGAGCTTCGGAAGTAATAGCGTCTACCGGACCTTTGTCGACTTGTTGTTTCATCGCGCGGAACAACATGTAAAGCGGTTCGCCAGCGCACTCGCGCATAAATTTGTACAGCAAGAAGGTAAACCATGCTGAGAGCATTTTCTCCGCCACGCTTTCCGTTCTGCAATTGATTAAGTATTTTTTAAAGCAAAATCTAACATTTCAAAGTCGAAAATGAAAAGTAAACAATTAATGTACAAAAATTATGATTATCATACGACTATTTGCATCTACATTACTAATATTAGCTCTTATAAAACTCTGTATTTAATTAATTGAGTGTCTTTCAAAATACATTTAAACTTGATTATATTATAGTTGCGTTTTTTAAAAAAATTCTTAAAATGTGATATCCTTGCGGCTAAATGACACAGGAGGTGATTTTCACGCGGTTACTTGTTATAAAGTTATAGTAATAAGAATAGTAAAAGCAACACATTTTTTCCCAATGTATGAAGTACGATAAGAAATATATTATATATCAGTGAAGCTGCAATTACTTAAAAATAATGACTAAACGGAATTACAATTTTTATGTTTAAGTCTCCCTTTCTCAGTACCGGAGGTTATTTAATAAAGTCGCGTGAAACTGAAAATAATATAGAGCTGATCACGTTTGTATGAATGTTGATAATAAAAACTGTGTTTATTATGACTGCAGGCGTCAAAGACCCGTTAAATCCATCACTATTTTTTTACGCGATACTTGAGATAAATCTTATCTAAATGGCCGTCATATATAAAATCTGTTGCTTTATTGGTATACAAATTTACAGCAATTTGGAAATATGAATATAAATGAATATAATTAAACGGTAAGATTCTGTTAAGCATAAATCGCAATTGCGTGTAATTTAAACGTATTTCCATCATCATTTACATACTCCTCTATTCATAATATAAGAAAACATTAACGATAACGATCAATGAAGTGTTATATACTTATATATATTACCATAATTAATATATTTAACGAGTTATATATATATACATTTTATCAGTTGAAACTTTTAATAAGTTAATATATCTTTAATTGAAACCAATTTATCAATCCTTTTAATGCAAGTCAAATAATTAGTTAAAAAAACTTTACCTTCTTAAAAGCAACTTTGGATGATTTTTTCCTTCCATGCACTTTTCAATAAGTTCAGCTAACAACGTTTTCAAAATATCCGTACAATATTCCATCTTGCTCTGCAGAGTAACCATAATTAAGCTAGCTACATTCACGCGGTCTCTCATCGAGAAATAACGATTGCTTTCCAAAGTTCGGACAAATAATAATAGGAAAGTTTTGTTCATGATCAATTGGCCAAACAGTCGAAGGCCTTTTTCTTTGCGAACTAATTCTTGACGATCCCACTGTAGTACTGGATGATTTGTTACATTTGGAAACAAAATTTCCATTGCATAAGTGCGGTAATCGAGGAAAGGAATACCGCCGCTCGTGAGGTCACTCGTAAGATCTGTCATTTCAGTTTGCAGCTCGGCAAAGGCCTCCTTACATTCAGCGGCTACGCGCAACTCCAATATGTCCATTTGTTCTTGCATGTTCTTCAGCACTCGATTACTCTCTGTAGATTTACGTCGATAGGCAATTAAGAAGGCTATGAACACGATAACAAGGATGACTATTGCTGCGATCACGCCAATGAGCGCGGGTTTGGATAGCGGTCCATTTAAACCAGCAGGCATCGCATAACTTAGCTTTCCAATTTTGTACCTGTTAAGTCATGATAATTAAATATTTCAACTATTAGTATTCAAGAAGAATAAGAAGCATAAATTCAATAGACATGAAATTAGATTATAAGTTCTTATCTAATTAAAGTAATATTAATATAATTTGAACAAGTAATATATTAAAAGTGAATAGAAATAATGCTTAAAATAACAATATCAAAATGTCTTTATATTATGTTATTAAAAAACGTGAGTTAATAATTTACCTAAGCTTTGATCCTACGATGACGACGACCTCCGGCAATTCTTTATTGTTAGGATTTCCATCATCATCTAAAGCTGGAGGTTGAGTTGGTGGCGGTCTACATGTAAGCTGTCCTCGCGCCAAAGACGTTACATTACAAAAATTATTTCCTATTTGCACGACAACATCAGATTCTTGACAGGCTTTATCAATATATAACCCGTTGATCGTCAAGTAATCGCTTTTATAATACTTAACTTCTTCACCGAACGGTTCATAGACTGGATTTGGGAACAACTGAAAATGGTTATTCAATACTTGCGACAGATTTTGTACTCTAGTAACGTTGTCCATTATAAACCCGTATTCCATATTTAATGGCTCTTCAGAATCCAAAACAATATGATCCGGAATTTCGATAGTTGGTGAATAACAAATCATATTTGTGTTCGTGATAACGTTACATTTCGAAACAAAAGTTTTGCCATCATAGTAAACATACATCTGCGGATTCTGAATATATGCAAGGTTCTTTCCTGTAACTGTCATTTTGATGCCTCCAGCAGGTATACCTGTTGAAAAGCATTGAAATTAATATATCTGATTATAAATAAAGTTATTGATCTAAAGTTTAATGTGCAAATGAATATTTATACCTTTGGGTACTTTCATTTGCCCAGCAACTCCACTCTCCACACTTTCAATAGTTGGATCTTCGACGTATTCAAAGAAACCGTCATATTCTCGTTTGCCACCATCAAAAGTCATCATTAATACGGCCTTCTTCGGTTGCTTGCTGGCACTAGTTACGCACAACGTTTCATTGAGCTCGGTACTTATGATCGAACAAGTCTGATTATCAATATAGGCACGGATGGTGCTGCCGGCGTTCATATATTCGCCAGTAATGCGAACTACCGTTCCTCCACTCATCGGTCCATACTGAGGCGAAATTGAGGTAATTTTGGGGTCGACGAACGAGTAAAACAGATCCGACTGTGCGCGGAAGTCTTCAATTTGTACGATAACTGGACCTTTCTTCTCCTCGATGTTGCCAGGAGCGTCAATGTGACAAACAATCTTTCTCGTACTTTCGTACAATTCCGGATATGGTTGGCATCGCATACCAGCCACCATTACGCCTTCGTAAATGTCGCTAATATTTTTACCAAGATTTACGCCGAGAATGGTTATGTTCGTGTGACCGTCCCAGGGACCTAAAAACATTATTTTCAACATTTTAACATTTATTTTACAGTCATAGTTACCTAATATTTACGTTCTTTAATGTAAGATAAGTTAATTGCTTGGCTCTTTACTAGAGAAAAAGTAAATATTCGTAATTTTACAATCCAGCAGATTCCGACAAATGAAAAATATAAAAGTTTAATTTTAAAGTCGTAGAGGACACTTTAATGTATTAAGCGAGGCAAAATAATGGATGGTAGTGAAGGGTTAAACTTTTGGTATTTGCACGAAAAAGATTAATTGGAAGAGGAAATTCAAGAAGTTAGGACGAAACTGTCGCTTTAATCAAATCCTTTCTGCATGCTTTTTTACGTTACTTCATTTATCCCGGTCATATTTATTCATGAATACGATAAAATTTATGACAGCAATCCCGGTAAATATGCAACGTAAATGACTTCTTAGTTGAGCTTACGTCCGCGAGCAAGAACACGTTGGCAAAAAGTGTCACTTGAAATCAGCTCTTTTTGTTCGCGGTCACTGGCCGGTGTTACTGTTCGCATAGATAAATACTTAATTTTACACTACAATTTATAATTCAAGGTGTTTAAACAAAACAAAAAAAAAAATAAATAGAAAAAGATAAAAATTCGAAACAAAATATAAAGGCGAGTTCTCGTATCATAAAAAAATGTAACTTTACAGACCAAGTTGTGATGTGATTTCACTTAGTTAGATATAATTTTAAACGACAGAAGGCATTTGGATAAAAATACTGCACAGTTGCGTGAAATTATCTGACTGCATTAGACAAAAGCGACGATAAGAAAACGGCACGGAGCATTAATTATGAGGAAAGATTTTTTGCATTTTAAATTTTAATTTACTCAGTACTTGATTGTTTTACATGACTAAAATCTACTTTTTAAATATTGAAACAAGTAGAAATTATAAATACATTATTTCTATTGCTATATATATATTTACTAGCAGAAGCTCCGGCTTCGCCCGGGCAAACCCTGTACTATAATATATATCGACCATATATGAACTATATATGGACTGCATATGGAACTATATATGAACTATACGTGGAATACATATGGACTATATACGGACTATGTATGGACTATATATGAATTATTATATATTGTATATTTGACCGGCTGACGACAAAAATCTCCTCCCCTTATGAAGACCGCCCCTTATGACGTCCTCCCCTTATGACGACCCCTCTTATAACAACGCCCTATATAAACATTTTTGTAAATAACATTTTTTTATTCAAATGCAATTTTATATAGCCTACGTTAATCAGACAATTTCGATTTACATACCCTCAAAATTCGGTTCAAATCGGTTCAGTAGATTTTCCGTGATGCTCATACAAACTAACAAAACTAACAAAACTAACGAAACTAACAAAACAAACAAACAAACAAACATAAATTCATTTTTATATATATTAGTTAGATAACACAATAGTATTATAATATTTTAACATTTCTTAATTGAATCTTTTAAAACGACACTAAAATGCTTTACACGTTTATGAATAACGTTTACAGTCTTTTTGCTTTATATTGTCAGACAATAAAGTAGTGTGCAGCTATTCATTACAGCGGAATTACTTGCAACAAGTAATAATATTCTGGAACTAATATTCTCTTTAGATCGTTACTCGTAGTCTAATCCATCTGAACGCAAAGTGAAGGAAGTTGGAAATCTGCTTAGAGCAGTGATGCGCTTTCAGACTACAATTGGCAGTGGAGAGGGGGAGGATACGAGTATCGCAAATCTATATCCGTACTACCGATTCAACGCGAACTCGTTCTACGACACAGTTGCAAATCGAGAAACACAAAGTCGTATGTCACTCAAGCGCACTCGGCTTTTCAACGAAATTTCACATTCGACATCGATTTACAATTCATTCTCGTTATATTTTACTTGTCTCGCATAATTGTACGTCCAGAATAAAGTCACGAGTAATTTTTTAAGTATTTTATCAATAGATATTATTATCTACATCGATGTAATTATTAATATAAATTAAGCTCATTTTCTTTGTATTAGTGTTAAATGTTAATTTATGATAAATGTTT
Organism: Gryon sp. ZL-2020; assembly: GCA_022817425.1. NCBI lineage: Eukaryota > Metazoa > Arthropoda > Insecta > Hymenoptera > Scelionidae > Gryon > Gryon sp. ZL-2020. The sequence continues at coordinate 36,623 of JABFPJ010000138.1, read as the reverse complement.
ATTTTATATTGATTATGCTGAGGATCAAATAAAATTAATCACTCACATCACTTTTGTATACTTGATATTTTATTGACAATTTACTAATCTCATAACAATTGAAAAACTTGCCAACCGGCCGATACAGAAAAACGCGACTCGCACGGAGCTTCTTTTTCGAAAACTTAATTCCAAAAAAATTAAGTTTTTTTCCAAAATTCCCTAGTAGCACGGTGGCCACAACATACAAAATAACACCCGCTTACATTTTCTCTGTCATTAGTTAGTTGTCACTTGTCAAGTTATATTTTATTCTCATCTACTCGATGGAGGCTATACAATGACACAAAATAAACAACAAACTTTTAATTATTTATTATTGTTTTTTAATGTCAAAAACCGGGACTTGTTTGTTTCTGAAAAGAGACACGATAGTCCTGGCGGCACAAAAACAAGTTTTTTTTTAACTTGGCCAGAGACACTACCGTGTCTCTTGATAAAATGTTTTTAATCTTTTAATTTAATCCTTCAAATATTTTTCTATTCCAATAATAATAATAATCATCTAAAGTTATAAGTATAATACATATATAACAGAAATCCAGTATTATATTAAAATTAAATTTAATATGTACGAATTTGTTTTATTAGACGTCGATTTTCGTATGTAAAGATATGCAAGTTTAATGTTACATACCCATCATAGGCTCAAAGGAATGGATTTCCAGATTTGGGCAAGTCTGATTTCGTTCGAGCCAAACTCCGGTGCCTTGTTCGCACTGTTCCTTGATGTCGCATCTCAGAGAACTCTGACACCAGCCGCATTTGTATTTGGATTCGACAGCCAGACACATACCGCAATTGTCAGCCATGTCACGACATCGGTACACGACTAGGTGAATGTTATTGGGATTATCCAAAGGCTTCGAGCCACCCCAGATCACAGCGAAGGGCACAGTTATGCTTGGAGCCCGGGACGTATAAGAAAATTCAGTTTCGTCGCAATAAATTGTGTCTGCCAAAAGACGAGCGTTTACACTAGTTACTCGACCTTCAATGTTGAACTGACAAACGAATCTGGTTTGGATGATGAATTGCTGCAAATTATAAGCATTACATCTCGTTATTTATTACCTAAGCATAAATATATACTTTGGTTATATACATTGACGTATATGTATGTTTACATATTTGTATAATATTAACCAAGTTTAAACCTTAATTAAAGTTCATAATTAATAAACTTCTCAAGTTGGAATTCACTTTGTAAAACATAGGAGTGTCTGACCTTATTTATTATAATTTTATATTATTAATAATATAATTACTATAAATAAAGATATAATTTAAAAATAGTATTCTTGTCTAATCTCATAAATTTTAATTTATTTTCAAGTTAACAAAACTACTTTTCCATTCATAAAAAAACCTACTCTCTGTTTATCTAAATTTTGTACTATGCAATTTTCGCTGATAGTTATTGTTTCCTTTTTGTTCTTTTTCTTCTTCTTACAACACATGATCCGAGTTAGAGTGAAAATAAGGTAGTCTGCAAAGTCGGAGGGAAATGTGGAAAAGTTGATAATTTTCATGCCGTAAGTTCAAGATGGCTGCGCGTAATAGCCGTCAGCTTTAAAAAGGCAAAATATCGATTCTGCATAGCCACTCGAGAAACGCTCGCTTGGAGCGATGTTTCGCTCGAATAATAGGTATGCGTAATAAGAGTGTAGCGCCTTCAACGCATTGACCTACGCCGCATATTCTATTCTAAAGGGAAATCTGCGAGTTACACTTCCCACTATTGCAACTGCACTACGCACTAATTCGCGTAATGCAGAAACTGCTTATTTGCTGCACCATTGTGCTAACAGGATTAAAAAAAAGGAGACTACAAAAATGAAGTTTCACTGTTCACGGCAATTCGCGTGAATCGATAGTATTTTCACAATCTTTCAAGATAACTGTCTTGTAAATCTGTAATATCTTCATTTAATATTCCAATTGAATCTACATAAAGCTCTCGACTTTGCAAATAATTGTTAAATGAATCAAAATGAAATCAATTGTCAAACGATGTTTATATAAAGATTGAACGAAAAATTAGTAAATCAATAATACACTTTCGAGGATAATCTCATTTCTGAAGAAACGTACATTTTAAACTGGTCATTATAATTTAATTGAATTGTACCTCGAATATAGAGCACATTATTTTAGTATAGACATAATATGAATTATTAATTTGAAATTATCGGATTTTTTTGATAATGATATTTTTGAATTATATTTTAAAATGTAAATTGAAAATTATGTAATAATTTAATTTGATTTTAATTTAATTATATGTTATTACATAAATTTAATATAACATAAGTTTATATTGTATACATATAATTTATGAAACACGTTTTTTATATACAATTTTATCAGCTGTTTACCAAGTATTACATTCATTTTTATAGGTCGTGTTAATGTTTTTTATTACACTAACACTTACTTAATCGTTCAAACATTTACGCAAGTTTAAAATATACAAATTCTCACAGGAATGATGTGAATCTATATGGAAAAAGTTCTTTAATTTAACCAAAGTAAGTTATTAATGTATAAATTGCAAACTTTGTTAGATTACAGTAAACGACTTTTCCTAAAGATATGAAAACACGAGATTTTTTTCCGAGAAAGAAAAGCATTTTTATTATTTTATACTTATATTATTATGCGGAACGTCAAATTTCAATATTCGTGACACTATTCATGTTCAATTTCATGCTTACTTTTTTATTCGTCGTGAAACTCATAATTTAAATTTTCAAAATGAAAAAGAAAAAATGCTGTATTATTCAACCTATGTAAAATAAATCTACATTTTATATTAACAAAGAAGTATGTACTATCACATATATATAAAACAACAAAATAATGTTAAAAATTTTTTAATTGAATTAAATAAAATGAATAACTTTTCATCATTCTAAAATCAGAATAAAAATTGTATCTTCTATGCGATTCTTGTTATCATCAGAACATTTTATTACAACAACATAAATACATGATTCAAAGTTCTCACAGAAATTCCAGCAGGTAATTCTTGAATTATTCATTTTTTCCTTCTGTGCAATAGATCTGCATAAATCATTGTAATGATGTATCTGAGATGACGTTAAGATGACGAAACCTCTCACGACCTACGACCTCGCCAAATCTCAAAATTTATCTGCAACACTGACTCATCCTGATTGTTGATAAACAAAAATCATAAGAATTGGCTTTAAATAAGGTCAATTCAGGAATACAAGGTCTACTGATAAGCATCAAAACTCCCGACTATTTTTGCACGTTAAAAATAGACTCAAGTTTCGTCTTTTATCTCACGTGCTTTTTCTGCTTTTTTTCTTCTGCTTTGCTTCTTTGCTTTGCAGTTGTGTTGTACATTTCTCTTATTTACAAGGTTATTCCAACTTGGCGCGCAAAGGCTAACCGAACATAGCTTACCCCTATGATGTGCACTCTAACTCTGATGGCCTTCTTGATACCGGCAGAAACAAGGATTTCTGAGAGGGAATCCGTGCCGTTTATGATGGGACAAAATCCAGGTCCGCTTCTAAAACTTGGTCCCAATCTCTGTAAATATAAAAACATATATAATAATATTGTATTTTGTTGAAATACTTTTAACAATTTTTTATCTTGTATAACACATTTTCAATGTAACAGTATTTTTATTATAATTTTGTATTGATAAAAATAAATATTTTGTATATAGTTTTTAGGATTTTAAAATTCCGATATGATAACAGATTATTTAAATTAAGTCTTGATAGAATGTCAATCAAATTTTGCAAAAAAATGTGTCCCAAAGAAGTAGGATAATAGGGCGTTGGCGGTTTTATAAATTTCTTTTCTTGCGAAAGTTGTCTTGTGTACACCTTGTTCTTGTTTCCGCCTTTTCTGTAATAGGAAAATGACTCAGAAAGTTTTCACTGCTCTTGCTGATTTGTATGACAAGCTCACTCAAGTAGCTTGTGACAATCTAACGAGAAAATGATTCTTATTTTGTAGAACAAAAATAATTTATTGTTACATACATTATACTTGAAGAGCTAAAATAATTATATATATAAAGCAAAAAATTGCTCTATTATTCCAGAGTTAATTGTTCATCAAATTATTATATCTCATTGCTTAATGTAATTATTTTGATTCAATTATTTTTATTGTATTTGAATTTAGATTAATTTTTTAAATTATTTCATCAAATCAAATTTTGAGATAGTTTAAATATACTCAGAGAATATTTCATAAACATTACGATAAAATAGATTTAATTAAAAAATATAATTACACATTTGATACTGTATCAAGTATTTTTTTAGTGCATATAAAAGTTATCAAAGTATTTTTAGATTGATCATATATGTTACTATACGATATTGATTAGAATTTCGAGAGTTTCACATTATTGCATACCATTACTTAAGAAATAATCGCAAGGTGAAAGGATATTATGTCTAACTAATGACTTTGTAACGTTTAACAGTAAAAAGTTAATTAGACAAACTTCTAGTTTAATCGTTTTTGTTTAATAAAGATTCCCGATTATTTTTATTCACAAATTATATCGAATAAATTGCGTTATTATTTATTTACGAATAATATTAAAGCGTAATAAAATCTAATTAAACAATTATGCTTGAAAATTAAAAAAAAATTAAACGGAATTTTAAAAATTATGATAAATCATGCTTGTATAATTGAAATATATAATATCATGCAAATTTTGATCGCTAAAAATGTTCTGTAATAATCAACGAATTCTTAAAATTTATATAATTGCACTTATAAACTATGATAACTTAACTGGGGTTTTTAATTACATTTAAAGTATGTCAACAAGTCAAGAAGTGTCTTTTACTTGAACATTGCAAAACTCACAAGTTTTAACTAAGTTATGCGTTTATTTCATTTATTATAAAAAGTATCGCCCTAAAAACTTATAAATTATACTTTACGTTATGTTCTTTTTCTGCATTGCAATTGTATTTTCTATTTACAATGTAATTAATTTCTGCTTATAATTGAATCATATTTAAACCATATTGAAATAATAATAATCTAAAATAATTATGATATATTTAACATACAATATATTAGATTACAAGAATTACATATACATTTATAGGAAATATTTTTATTACATGGTTTAATCAAATTGTTTGAGCAAATATCTTAATACATTTGTTAAGCTGTATTTCCTTTTTGATGTTGAGAAGAAATATATACACTCGTTTTAGAGTAAGAAGATATAATCTTGATATTTCGATTTGAAAATTGTGTAATTTCGTTAATTAAGCGATATCAAAGGCAATTCTCGTAAATGCGAAAGTCATTGAAATTCGCACGAAGTAAGTTGCGGTCATTAAGACGAACGTTAATGTTTGACTGCAATAATTATTCCGGTACTTTAACCTTTGGCGAATAAAATTTTGACCATTTTCTTTGATCAATGAGTAAAGAAAGTAGAACTGTTATGACTTGAATGTGTTTTTCAAATGTTACCCTGTCACGTTATATCGTAAACATTTCGTGTCGTTAATCTACCATTCGTATTTGGGCTAATATACATGTCATATCTGTAAAATGTTTTGATTGAACTTGTTGGAAATTTTATGAAATTAAATATTTGATTTCACTAACTAAATAAACTAATTATTTATTAATTTATTAATAAATAATTTTTATTTATTATTTATTTATTTATAAATGTATTAATGATTTATTATTTTAATAAATAATAATTATATTAATAAAATTAAATAAATAATTTCACTAACTAACTAAATAAATGGCAAATTAAATGATATCATTTTTCATGCAAACGTATTCTTTAGAAACTATAAAAACATAATTAAAAATATTGAATATTAAAGTTAAAATTAATTTCAAAAACGTTTAATTATCTAAACATATAAATGTTTGGGAAAATAATATGGAACCAAATTTTAATTGTAAATGACAATATTATTTTTCATCTTATAACACAATATCATTTGCTGGAAAAAGAGTATTTCAATCTTTGCTTTAAGTAAATACGCGAGTATTTCAGTATAAATTAAAGGTCTATATAACTTGTACAGTTATAAATTAGAGGACAAGATATTCCTTTGAATTATTTTAGCGAAAGCTCAACGGAATAGAACATTGTTAGAATATCTCTCGTTTAATGTTATGGTTTTTTAAAAAGTGTGTATGCAAGTTTTGAGCGACAAATTTAAAAGTTTGATGTTTATAATAAAACAAAGTTCAGTTATTGCTATATTTTATGTATGATATATATTTTATGTATTTGTATAATAGACCAAAAGTCATATAAACAATTATATAACATAGAAAATGTTTTTATTCGAATTATTTATGAAACGAAAAAAGGTAACTTTTTATGTACTATTTCTTCTGATATAAATATATTTTTAATTGCATCATTTTATTAATACACAATCAAAATCACTCTTCTGCAAAATTTGTTTTAAAAACTATATGCATATAATGCTGCATGAACAAAATATATTTTTCTGATAAAAAATATTCAAGTAATAAGCTTATGGATATTTAATAAAAAACATATACATAAACGTGTAGATCGTTCATATTAAATTTACATACATCCAAAAGATAAACGAATTTGAATAAAATACAAATATTGATTTACATCATTTTTGTTAGAAATAAAATAGTATTACGAATAAAACGTATATTTTTATCATTTAAAGTTTTTATTCACAGTATTGTAAATAAAGCTTATCTTTTATTAATAACATTTAATATAAATAAAAATGGTCTTTTTTCAAGGTTTTAAATTGTTTATTACTTCACTTCTTAAGTAGACGTTAATTCATTTAATTATAATTATAATATACACAATAAAAATGTATAATAATGCTTTAAATAATAAATATGTATATTGCTTTTTAAAATTGTTATTTAATAAAATATTATCTTATTATCAAAACCACTATCTTTATATTTTATTTTTAAAGAATTATTTGTTTAAATTAATCGAAAAGTATTAATTTAATATACAAATAAATTAAATCTTTGATTTTCTAATATTAAAAATAATCAGATTGTAAGACGAACAGTCACATAAAATGCATTTTTCTGTTCATTTTGTAATGCATTATGTTAGTATTAAATGAATCTTGCTTGAGATAAATTATTTTAAACACGTTTACATTTATAGCAGTTTTGATTCACACGAGACCTATGATAAAATCGTATAACTTTCTTAATCAGATAATGACGCGAAATGCAATGTACTTAACTCCCTTGTGCTGCCTCGTTCAAAGTACTCTTTCCTGATTTTAATCTGGTTCAAAATACTTCAAGAACCTTTTATTTTTGCGAATCTTTTATTTAATTTTTAAAACGCTAAGCATTCGGATTCCTGCAAAGATTAACATTATTTTGCACGGTAAGAAAAAGTTCATGCAAACTTCATTGCAACAGTTAATTTTTGCCAAACGTCAAAAAGGTTCAGATAAGATTAATTAAGCGATAAACAATTTATATTAATTAATAATAATCAATTACTACTTAAATTTACAATTTAGTCATGACAACATTTTCATATGTCGAAATAGTTTTTGTCATTCATTTTCTCAAGTATATTAAATGAAAATAATAAATTATCAATGTTATTAAAACAATGCATTTATTTTGACTGTCCATTTTTAATTCGAATTAATTAAATGTTACTCAGGTCGTTAATTTAGTAGTACAATCCAACTTTTGTTTCGTTGGAATCAACTTCACGAATGTATTTGGTATTTAAAAGTCTGTGGCGTATAATTGATTTTAACTGCATTTAAAGTTTTGTTTCGAATGTGTGTACATAGTTTGTCTATATCCTTTCCCACGATAATAGTTGAAATAAAAATGTATTTAAAACGTGCAATACTCACGCTGACTCCGGTGATCAGGATATCATTCCTGCAATTTTCCGGCGTGTCGTGCGTGCAACGGTGCCCATCGACGCACCAGTCGCATGGAAAGCTGGAGGATACACATTGCGTGCACGAGCTGTGGGTGCTGCAATCGAAGAATGTGAAATTGGTCGCTACGAGATCTGGTCCGTTGGTCATCCTGACTGACAACTTGGCTGTAAAGTGGTGCTGACCATCCGGAATGGAAGGTAACAAATCAGTTCTGGGTGTGGTGCAATTAACACCTGTTGGACCAAACAAAAAATATTCCATTTTACATCTTGCATACAATAAAATATAATACATTTTTTATTAGAACATAATCAAGACTTTATTGACTGTACACATTTTTCATATATTATATTGACTCAAAGTTTCGAAAGTTAAAGATTTAAAACAGCTAAGTTACATAAAATTAAACAAAAGTAATCATATGAATACTAAACCGTTTAATTATTTATCCAAAAACTTAATTTATGTTTTATTACCTTCAACTTGAATTACCAGTTGTACATTTCAAGCTTGTAAAATATCCATCGCAAATAAAAGTTACTTGTTAAGTTATTTATTGTTTAATGAACTGAAATCCATCTGAAGGTATTCAACGATAAAGAGACGAAAATAAATGAAATTATACGAACCGAAAGATTTTTTCGTCGCATTGGTAATCAAAGTTTTATCGAGTGCGGAGAAGGCGCAGAGGAATTGTCCTTGCAGGTTGGGCAGATTGTCGATGGTAAGTTCGAGAGTGCGGGCGGTTGTTCTTTGAAGTTGATTAGGTGCCACTTGGGTGATGCTGGTGCAACGTCCACTCTTGTAGGGTATCCAGTAAAGGGGATCCTTGGCGGCATCTTGACAATCGCTGCGCAAATTGCACTTGTTCTCCAATGAGCACCATCCACAATAGGGGTCCTGGGCCCGGAGACACTCCAGACAGGTCTTGTACACCGAACACTCTTGGACCTTCACCTTCGACACCCTCTGTCTGGTCATCACATAGAGATGTAGCAGCGGCGTGTCGAAGAGCAGATCGGAATTCACCGGCGAATCAGGGTCTATCGTCAGATCGCCGTATTCTAAGGCCGCTGACGGACTCTCAACAACGACCTGTAATACATTCGACACAAGCAATTATTTTAATGGCAGTATAACTTAAAAAGCAAGAAAGAGCGAGAGAAAGATAAAGCGAGTGAGTAAAAATGCAACGGAATTTGGTATTTAATTCGATTTTGCGGTCGACTGAGTAACGAGCGTATATAACTTGGAGTCAGAAGATTGCGTATATTTTTGGGACTATGCTGGATACGCTGCAGGCTCATGATGTTATATTGATTCGAGGAACAAATTTCAATTGGACATAAATTATTATTACAACATTTTTTCAAGCTAATTTGGCTCCGTACAAAGGATCTATGTACCGATTCAATGTAATTTATGTGCATTTTTTATGGAATTCATTTAAAATTTATCGTTTCAACTAAGAGAACTGTAGATGATATTATGATGTCGTTCAGAGTGCTTTTTATAAGTAATTATAGTTTTATGGAAATATAATTGAAACATTTCTTTGAGAGACCATTTTTTATCATTCAGTTCGTTTTCATATATGTAAATTATATTATTATGAATATCTAATTATGAGATTTAGTCAAGCTAAATTTTAACACTTACAAAATTACATTATTATATCATTCAAAAAATCATACAAATATACAGTGCTTTGTAATATTAATTTCTTTCCTTGATTATAAATAAATTGTCGCATGTTTATATGAGACATATGTTACTATGAATTAAAGCTGTGTCAATCGTTATTTAACAACGTTTCAACGCGCTGATTCGTTGAATTTGTTGTCAATTGAACATTGTGCATCACCACATGTAATTACAAAATGTGTATACACATATATGTACTTCTCGCGTATATTTCGTAAACAATACCATATGCACATATACATCGCATTACTTGATAAAAATTATCATACATATGCTGCTTCTAACTAAGCTATTGTTCAATTACTTCCAGCTGTTGGCCACTTCAACGTTCGTGTACATAAAATCGCTATTTTTGTTCATTACAAAAATGTCATATTTTATAACATTTCGCCGTTTGCATAATTCCACTTTTATTTTAGATGATAAACTCGTAAAGTTTAGAATTTATTTTCTAAAAAAAATAGAGGAAAATGCATAATAATTAAGGAAAAAAATTCTTTTTATTTTTAAATTTTAAGTTAATAAGATTATAATTTGTGTCCTCATATATGCGACCATGTTTTTGCCCTTTATTTCACAATTGGTTTGTTCATTTGCTAAAATGTGACGATATAAGCGCTGAACCTAACTCGTGCAATATTGAACCGTTAAAAAATAGGATGCAAAATGAACGTTAGCCTTAATATAGCGTAATTGGCCGGTTATAAAAACACTAATGACTGGCATTTTTGCCTATACAAATCGATCGCATTGCGCCGCTGAAAATATCGATCAAAGCTGCGCGAATCTCCCTTCATTTCTCTGTCTCCTAGTCTCTCTCTCTCTCTCTTTCTCTTTTCCCCATTTCATTATTTTCCCTCTTTTTCTCTTTTCACTGTCTCTCTTCAACTAATCACAAATTTACATCTCATTCGCATGGGAAACGGCGCTCGACAATAAAGAGGCATTTATAATCACACAAGATAATTATAACATAGAAAACAATGAGTAGCGCAGCCTCCCGCGTATTGCGCAAACAGGATGAATATTCGCCGCATACGGATCGTCGAGTATACCTCGCTCGCACGAAATTACACGTTCGGTCGCGCGCCACGAGAGAAATACTCCATATTGAGTGACGAAATACAAGATACGTTGCCGATATTCGATGCCGGTTATGTGGCATTAAATATCAAACTCTCCCGTCGATGTAGCATTTTTCCAACAATCGAGATCGTTTATTGTCGCAACTTTCTATACCTATTATTATCCACGCAATAATTTTATGCACGATCACAAGTGACAAGTTTTTTTTTTAATTTCGTGAAGAAAAAAAAAAACTAATGTTCTGCTTTCTTCTGTCAAAGTTCTGACCGATTTCATTTTCCATTCACCATCTTGAATCAATTTATTGACATTTATTTTTGTGTCGCTAAATCTATGACGCATTATGACATTCATAATCCTGCGCCAGGTCGAACGCTTAATTTCCGTCTCAAATACGCGGCAGGACGCTTTTTCTTGCGCGGGAACGTAAGTTCTCGTGCTACTTTTCAACAATCGTACCATCCATTACGATTTTTCAGCTGCCCGTTCGGGAAATAACATCCTCTATTCAATTTTGCTCTGCCCCGCGGCCGACTTGCCATATTCTCTTTGAAAATTGCGATCATTACAACTATATTCATCACGGTTTCCAAATATGGCTTGAGTATCGCGCGGACGCAGTTTGACCGCGAGCGGCAGATATAACGGCGCCATTAGTAACACATCCATATTTAATAATGTGGGTTTGGTGGAAATTTATTGTTTGGCAACGGTGCTTAGTTTGTAATGGGTAAAGATGCAAAAACAACTGTAAAAGACACGGTTCCACGCGAGGCTATTTTGGTTGCAAATTAATTTAGGTTCAAATTAAGATATAATGAAGTTGATATTGAATTTAAAGTAATTTAATTGTCAATTATTGTAAATTATAATTGAATGTTACGAATAGAATAATTAATTATCAATGTAGGAAGAAATAGCGTTTTTTAAATGAAAAAACTCTTCTTTTTAGAACAACGACTAATACGATATTTCAACAGATGAATTTTCCGGTAAAGATGAATATTTAATCTAAAAATACAAAAACTGTGAAATGACTAGAATTGGATCTTGTTTCTTTATTTTTCAATAAATGAAGAAAAGTGTTCTGTAAATAAATAATAACATTAGCATTAGTTGAACAAAATGTACAAGCTTAATAATCTATTTACACTCAATTAAATAATTCTTGGATAGATAAATTATATAACACCAAAAATAGTGCAAACATTATATATATTTATTCGTTATATAATCAAACTAGAATCGACTTTAACGTTTAAATGCAAATAAATTACTTTGTTTCAACATTGATTACAAAACAAAGACACATCGAAGCTCTTCCTTTGAGTCCTTTTACTTTGTATAAAGTTACAAGAGTCATATTAAGAATCAGTATATATTGCACATATTATCAATGTTTTATATGGAAAATTGTAATGCATATTTATCAAAGTTAACAAAGGCAATGAATGTTGTTTCATCTTGCACAATTACGTATAAATATATAAAGTTATATTAACTAAAATTAAGTTAGAAGAACTCTACTTTCAGTACTCTAAGTATTAAGGTAAAATTACTTTTCACAGTTTCTTGTAATAAAGAACTTTATTTGTCTAAATAAAGTTTGATTAAAATTAATTGAATTCCCATCTAACAAGTGTACCGTTTTCAACATTACTGAAAACATAAACTAACAAAACGATTTATATTTCCTTCGGCAAAAATCTTTATCTTTTAACTGCAGATAGGAGTACAAAAAAAAGTAGCATGCACGAAATTTCATTTAGTTATATGTACACTGACGTATTCATATATTTAATAACGCGAGAGCAGGGCGAAATAACATGTATCTATTATCTGCGGATGGAGGCGCGGTTCATAATGGACTGGATCCCACGAGAGAGCCGGTTGTTCGTCACTCGTGCGAGTTGTCCTCGCCTTTAGCGGGTACGCCAGTTAGATGTATCTGTTTTGTTGCCGAGACAGAGAACGAAAGAATGAGAGAAAAGGAGGGACGAAGAAAACGGTAAAAGGCGACGCGCAAAACGGTTCCCAGGGAGAGTTGTTGCGATCGCCCGTGAGTGCACACGGCTGAGGAAACAATCAAAGAAATCGGAAGACGCCGCGAGCGCTCGCTGACGAGGTTCCGACGCGTGCCGTCGCGAACGCGAAACGTCAAAAACAAGAGCATTTCAAGAGATTGAGAAGACTACTTCGCTTCGAGCTTTTGATTACGCGAGCTTCTACATTGTCAATCAACAGTTAATGCACGTTTTCGTTTTAACATCTGTTTGATTACGATGTTTATAGAATTCGTTCAAATTTATGATTGTTTCAAGCAAAGGTTCTTATTATGACGTACAACGATGCATTTATTGTTTCGAATGGTAAAAGAAATTGTTGGGTAATAACGAATGTAAGGATTATTTATCTTGCAAAATTTGTTCATATTTATGCAAATCATTTTCGAGATCGTTGTGGAATTCAATAAGAAAACGGATGTTTACGTTGTTGTAACTCAACGTGATTAATTAATGTAGACTTTTTTTATGATATAAAAATGATATAAAAATTCCATTCAAATAAAATGATTTAAAAGCAAAATAATGTTTCAGTCAATTTTTATTTATTATGTAGATTATTTATTTTACTTTTCGTTATTAATTTCATTAAAAAGACGAAAATAAAAGAAACAGAAGAATATACTTTATTTCGTTGACGAAATTATTGGACTAATTTTAAAATAATACAAATAATTATATCCTTTTAATTAGCAATTAAACTCTGTATTAAATTTAACTACAATTATTTAAATAATGACAAAAATATAAAATGTGCAAGATTAAAGTTTCACGTTAAACATTTTCAATGTTAAAAATAAATGATAAATTGCATATATATGTCAATATAACAATTTAATTATAGCAATAAATTTTTCAATAACCTTGCTACACATTATATATGCGCAAAAATCTTTATACGCCACTTTATATTAATAAATTATTTTACACAGATGTTCAACTGTAGCATCTTTATGTTTACTTTAACGTGTAAGTCGTACTAAAGTGGCGCATAAATATAAATTTATTAGATGTAAACTACACTGTGAATTTATCATAACAATGTTTTATGAGAAAATATAATGCTAAGGCATATAATCGAATTTACATATGCATCAAATCGTTAACTGTTGGTACATGCAATAAATGAAGTTACATATTATAAAAGCAAATTCGGCAAATGTTGACATAATTCAACGAGGCATAAAATTTAAATATTGTACAATTATTTAAAATAATATATTCTGCAACGTTCTTTAAATAAATTATATACAGTTTAAATGGAGAACTACATATTTGTTGAAATATACGTGGATAAATATATCATTTTGTATTTAACATCACAAGCGAACAAAGTTGTATAATATTCACTGTTACGTATGATAATGATATAGATTGCATGCATGTCAGTTCGTTAAAGTTGTAATTGACAAGCACCTCTTACGGTGACGGTTGTATCACTAATGATCCGTTGTTTTAGATGAAATGTTAATTAGGACTAAAAGACATAAAATTAATATACGAAAATCCAAATAATAAAACAATGTGACTTTATTTTAAATAAAAATATTGATTTATAAAAAATAAATTATTTATTGCTGATGTTTAAATAATGTTAGAAAGTAAACTTGTAAATAAATTCTTACCCTTAAGAAGAAAGTATTATAAAATGCAAGAAATTTTGCGATATCAAAGAAAAAGTGGTGAAAAGAAAATTCTGAATCTGAAGAAAAATTGTTTTTGTTGTTATATCAAATAAAGTCGCAAACAATTTTGTTATTTATAATGAAACCGAACAATAACCAAGGATTGGGATAAAGAATAATAAAGTAAGTTTGCGAAAAACAAATGAAAGGAAATGATCCTCTTTTCGTATGATACACTAATCCAAACGTCATGGAATATTTTCGAATCGACGATTTTGTTAAATGAGCGAAACGCGTGTAATGGGAATAACGTAAAAGCCAATGGCAATAAGTTGTATTGCGGCAAAATGTCTGCGAAGGAAACACATTGTGACAGAAGAACGTCACGTTTGAATGCCCCGACATCACAGAGGGATGTCCATGCTCTGCCCGAACAGCATAAAATATTATTTACACTCGAATAACCGTTACTGAGAAGAACTCAAATCGATGAGAATTGTAAATTACAGAAATTTGATATCTGTTATTATCATTTAATTGCCAAATTTAGTGCTTTAAATTGTTAATACATCGAAGAATTGATAACTATTATAAATAAAAAAATTAATAATAACAACATCCATTTTTTATAATTAAAAAATAGTAAAATATTTGTAATGTGCATGTTTATTTTAGTTTATGTTATAGTTTATACATAATTTCTTTAATTAAACTAAATATTATTCTACGATTTAATTAAGTAATAATAATGATAAAATAGAGTGAAATTATTGTGAAGCACTTTTATAATGCATTATATAGAGTTTAGCGTAATGGAGTTAAATGAAAGAGAACAAAGCGGATTAGCAAATTAAAATATGCGACACTTAGGCGACATTGTCAAAAAGAAAACCGCATAGGCAAGATACATAAGAAAAATTAACGTATTTTCAATTAATTTAAGCATTTATTTAAATAAATTATAACTTTAAATTTCAAGTTTGTAAGTATTTCGTTAAATACAATAATGTGACTTTCTATGAACTTTTTAATTTGTCTGACAAAGCGTTGACTTGTTTTACTTAAGAAAATTGGGATTTACATTTTATTTACATTAAACACTCGTTTTATGTACATTTTAAAAATTAAGATTTTCCAAATGTTAGGCGTGTATTATTTATTTTAACAATGTTTAATTCACTATAAAAAATATTACTATAAACATGTATTGATATATTACTTTCAATGTTACAATATCAACTGATTTAATCAGTTGCTAATTAATTGTCTATTGAATGCTTTGTTTGCATTGCTAAAAAATATGAACTATAATTAAAAAAAAAGAAATGAAAAATATCGTCCCTTGAAGATTTACTTTCTATTACACATTCCATACACATATTAATACGCTTGTCTGCTTTTGCGCATCAACAATTAAGGGTGAATAATTAATTAATGTATTTTTATAACGATTCATTGTTTACAGAGCCATATAGTTAAATGTAAACGCAAGTTGTGGATTTGTGTTTTGTTCTTGCAACAACGAAAACACAATTGATGCTATTGGTGAATAATTATCATTATTAGCAGAGTCATTATATTGAAGCTGGTGCATAATCAGTGAAAATTGAGTACCTGCGAGCTTTTTTATGTTAATTTTTTAAACTATTGTGTATTTTTGCAGTTTATTATTAAAAAATAAAAAGTATATAATTTTAAAGGGACAAAACGAATACATGAGTCGACAGAAATCATGTTATTCAGTCTTGCTTGTTGAACATTGGAAATGGCGAAAGAAAATATTTAAGACTCATGACACGGAACATAGTGAGGATGACAAATGTAAAGGAATGACCTATGACGTTTTGCACGTTGGGGAAACGTCCATACATGAGTGTCATTTATCATATTTGCACATATATACGTTATTTTTCTTGATTAATTTAGATCGTTATTAATTTACGGATGTTTGACGTATATGAGAAAAATTGTAAAGATAATAAAAAGAGATATTATCCGTAATTTAATTGATTTGTGATATGACATTAAGCAATATTTTTTTAATAACCGTCTATATTGTGTATTTTCTGGTTCAAACAACTAAAAAAAATAGGTAATTAGTCATTTTATTCAAATCGTTGAACTTCTTTTTCCGCCCTAAAAAATGTTGCCTTAAATTAAGTATATTTCACTTATTTCCAATAAAACATACTTACTTTAAGGTATTTTTTCAATGCATTTTTTGGATGCACTTTTCCAAAAAGTAAAAAAAAAACATGTTACTCCAAATTCTGGTTTGAAAAATTAATCTACAGGTTCTTGCCGCAGTTTCAATTGTTCATACTATGGCTGGCTTGTGAATCGACCACAAACGCTGTGGTTATCATAAAACCGCTTCAGGCAAAATATTGTAAAGTGTATGGTACAAATTCAACCAACATTTCCAAGCTGCTGTAATTTTTTCTGTGAAAGATTTTACATCTAATTGACTTTCAATAAGAGCACAAAAAACGTTAACAAAGTTCATTGAATATTTAAAGAATTATTGGGTTAAACATATTTTTATATGCTTACAAGTACAGTAGTGAAGTGGATGAATAACGAATATGAAATAATATAAAAATGTATAAGTAAAATTTGAGTAAAAAATGAACTATTGTATCTCTTTGGAAATGATAGTTGATTATTGTATAGTGATAAAATTATATATACATTCATATGAAATAAGATCGAGATTTATTAATAATGTGCAGTGAAAACGATTAGTATACTGTGAAAAGCAATAGTTTCCACATTAATAATCAATAAATCTAATAGAAAGTTCGATTGTTTAGTTGGACTTAGCTGTCATTGGTAGTTATTTAATGCATGTATCGGCGTTATATCACTTAACAATGCGTAACGAAGTTGTGTTGAAAAATGTAGGTAAAAGCATTCTTCATTAGCCGTATATATCATTTATGTTTCAAGTTTTCTTATGTGCTAGCTCGTTCTATTCTTGTTAAATAGGCCTCATTACATTACATATGTACCTCGTATTTCTTTACACAAATGTATCAAAATTTTATTTATCATATTTCATTTGTTATATTTATTTTAATTTTAATATAACAATTTTTAATGATATTATTTTTTAACTGAATAAAATACTGACACAAGATTAAAAAAATAAAAGTAAAAGTTATCGGGAGGATGCGTAACTTCACGATAAACTGCATTTCCGTTTACGTTAATCATTCTACATGTCATGAATTGATAATTATTTTAATAATACTTCCAAGATTCTTTCAATATATAATATGTTAATGAGCGGAAAGAGTAAACTACTTTCATCCCGTTTGTGTAAATTAATTAACAAAATGACTAAAATACATAATGCATTTAAGATTTGGAAAAATTTTGCAACACAATATAACAAATAACAATTTGTTTTTTCTTTTATTTTTACTGTTTAATTTTTCACACTATTATTTTTAAGCACAAACGCCAAAAGAATTGTTGTCGTTTGTGAAAAAACATTTCGGATCATGTCTTGCTGGAGAATCGACTGAAATTTCAAAGAGTCGTGCCATTAAAACATTTAGTGTCTCCGGTTTGCAACATCCCTACGACCATCCAGCTCGATAAAATTTCAAGCTAGAATTTTAATACGCCGTCAATAAAAACAAAATAGGATAGTTTCGTGACGTTTTACCATTATTTTTCGTTTCTTTTTCAATGGTCACATCTTTGGGCGGAATTTTAAAATCTGTTTTCGAGATATCTAAGACGCGATGTATTTATGTTCAACGGAAGGTAAGATTTCAGGTCAATTGTGATTTCAGAAGATGTAGTTCAGTTTCTTCATTTCGACTGTCCGGAAACATTCTTTTTTAGGGTTGCATTTAGACGAAAGAGCGATAAATTCATACACTTTTTCGTTTGAAGAAAAATAATGACATACAAGAGAAATAAACAAAAATTTTAAGAGAAAGAGAAATCAAATATTTATGATTGTTTTTCAAAAATACGCAAAAACATTTTTAATTAACAAATTAAATAGTGATTTGCGTAAATCAAGATCACAGATATTGTAGTTAAAGATTAATTGATTAAATTAAATTAAATTAAATTAAATTAAAAAATTAAATTAAAATTAATTAAATTAAAATTAGATTAAAGTTGCTTTCATGAAAATAGCAATACAAATATTTAATTCCGATAAACTAAATAGAATAAGAATAAAAATTAGTATAAGAATAAAATAATTTTAAGGTACGGTATTGTACATGTCAATCTATTATAAATATAGGTTTTTATTACAATTAATAACTCTTAACTTAATTAATGTTTATGTTTCATAATCTAAACTTCCGATAATTTACTGAAGATGTGAAATCTGTCAGAAAAGTTCAGAAACTTTTGTCCATAAATATACATCGCAGAAATTGACTGAAATAAAAAAGACTAAAAAAGTCGAAACATGCCGTACAAAAGGACGAAAAAACCGACTTTGGTTCAATCTTCAAAATGTGTCTGTGATTGTAGAAAAATCGCGTTCAATTTTTGCGTCGTCAATTCCTGAAAAGATTCACTTTTATTTCGATCACAATGGAGAACTTTTTTTTTGCACATATGTTCCAAGTGTTTTTTGTTCAAGATTTTGTGCCTGCAAACTTTCTTTGTCGAAAAAATCTTACTTTAATTGAATATTAATGTCTGCTGAATTTAGAAAAATAGAACAAGAAAAAAAACTATGACAGTACAGATAAAAATAACTGATAAACGGAAACCCTTTTTCTAACTAACATATTTTTTATGTTAAACAGATAAAAAAAGACGACAATAATGTCTGGATAATTGAATTTCCTCTCATAAAATTAACGAAATGAACTAAAAATATAATATAAGAACGATAAAAAAAATTACATTATTTGTAAATTGCATGGAACATTTCAAAATTCATTAATTCAAATTAAATTTCATTAAGTGGTAAAATATCATTTACAACGAGGAAAGGGAATAAAAAAGGTACACGTCTCTCACTCCTCAGCAGAGAGTTGCTTCCTTTTCTACTATTCTCCTTTCTCGATTGGTTTGCACAAAGTTCCACTTCGACTCGACAGCGAAGACTGGACCGTATTGCTGTTTTCATTAAAAAATATTTATACGAATTTTCTGTCAAAGATGGCGGAGGTTCCTAAAGTCACCGAGTGATGTGTAATTAAATCAAGTCGCACGAGAAAGGACACACAAATATTAGCAGACATTGAACAATTTCGTTATCCTAATTAACCGAACAAAAGGTGGGCAATTGCGGAAAACGCAAAAATGGCATCGTCAATTATATTTGAAGGAGTGAAACGAAACGTTGTCGAAAAAGTTTCAACGACCACGAGAAAAGACGTTGATAATAAAAGGCAAATCGTTTCGGGGACAATCAATTCTCGGTTTGTGATTTTCTTACGGAAAGTAATTAATTGTCTTGTGGATGCAGTGATGTGAATATCGAAAGTAATCAACTCGAACTTTTTAATTCAAGTAAAATTCAGTATAAAATAAAGCAGTTTTATGTAACAATTAGAATACTCTGTAACGTTAAAATATGTCGTTAAAAAGAATGTCTATATAATTATTTTTCATGATTGTTTTTCGCGGATTTTTTCTAACCGCGAAAATTTCGACGATTTTCACAGACGAGTATTTTTTGTTGTTGTAAAAGGCGTTTGCAATAACGAGTTTGGCGCAAGAGAGAAAACAACGCGACCTTTTGCTACGTGTGTTACTTTTTTAAATGACGCACTAATTTAATTTCAAGCCGGAAAATAGTGTAGCGCCACTAGCGTATGTTTTAATTAAAGAATGTAAAGCTTTTATCCGGCCGCACTACAGCTATGCAACGATTAATACAAAGATAATTTACGAAATTCGACTGATTTCCGATGATCTTTTGTTAATTAACTTGTGCGCGAGTTTAAATGTAATGTGACTAAAACAAGAAAGATAAGGTAGGAAAAACGGTGCAATTAAAGCGATTATATACAAGCGGAAAGAAATTTTTAATAAATGTCAATATAAAAGTCATTACCGTTGATAAACGTGTTTTTTTTGGGACGAACTTCTCGAACTGGTTATTAAAAATATTCATCTCTGCTTATTTCGTAATGTATGGTATTTTTTGTGTAATTTATTCCTTTTTTATCATTTTTTCTCATTCATTTTTCTTTTGATTCTTGTTTTATTTTTTGTGTGTCTGTGTTGTAAAAGTACTTTGAAATTATTTAATATAACGTTAAATTAAACTGCACGAATGCACAGGAAAAAGTGGGAAATTCTCGCGTACGTTGTTAGTCTTAATATAAACGAAAGCTTGACTCTTAACGATAATATCGTTACTGCAAACAATACGGTAAATATTTAGACTTATGTTGTTTAGCAATCACGAATAACGATTTATCTATAATAAATATCACTACTCACCATCCGACAGTTTGTTCAGCATAAGCATATTCTCTTATTAGATGTTTCGCTTGAAGTTCAAATATTTGGCAATAATATGCCCGCGCGCTGTGTTTTATTATTTCATTTTTTCTCTTTTTTTGTATTCAAGTAGACGAGTTTGTTGTTTGAATAATGCCGTGAAAAAAGGGAGAAACGCAGTTAAAGGAACACATTTTTAGCTTTACTTAGTGAATCTGTTTTCGTAAGTTTGGTTAATCAAAAAGTAAATACCAGTTTCTATTTATTTAGTCAAAAATGCATAAATAATAAAGTTGAACTAATTGGATAAAGATAAAAATAAATTGCGTTATGGTTATTTGATGCACAAACAAATCAAAATTATTTACTTTTTTTGCAGTCATTTATAAATAATATGTTATTGAATTATATTTCACTATTTCTGTATTGAAATTTGCAATATTTAATATATATAATATAAATAAATATTATTAAATATATTTTTATATTCTTCTTTCGTATTGACACTGTCTGCTCCGGCGGCACTGATTATACAACTATTACACCAATATTTGCATTCGTTAATTTTCTTATATATTTATTAATTTTGCTAGTATTCCAAATCGTGTGCTTTGCAACAAGACATTTTCGCAAGTATATCATAAAACATTGGTGTTGTCCTAGTTTGAAGCGGAATTCTGTTCATCACAAAGGAACCCTTTTGCTCGGCAAATTATACCACTTAGCATAAACGACAACGAGGATGATGGCGACCCTGGTTACTCGTTCTGAATCTCTTGATAAATATGTGATAACTATGTTAAAAAGTCGTAAATGAGACGCTGCGTAAACGAACAAATTCTATTCATTATAGACATATGCATATACTTTTGATCATATTCATTATGTACTTATTAAATAATCACTTAACTTTATTTAAAATAATTTGGTACGTTCCTCTTTTATCAGCATATAATTATTTAAAAAGGTGTTTTTAAATTTGTTTATGTAATCTATTCAATTTTTATATTTGAAAGTCATTTTGTAGTTAACTTACTGGTTTGAGGAATAATTATTTATGCAATTGTGTGATATAAACTTATCGACGTTTTGCTTTATTTAAAAATACAATTGTATATTGTTTAATGCTTTCTAGTTATTGCAAATATAATGCGCTTTAAAGATTAAATCACTTTAACTATTAATCAAATTAATGAGAAAATTGGATTCGATTTTCACAAAAGCTGATTAATTTGTTACAATATACTGTGTGTATCTGTATAGTTCATGTTAAAATAATGTATTGGAAGCTAGATTACGTAATAACAAGCTATTTACAATAAACTTTTAGATCAATAATTTTAAATGTTTCCATTAAATATGTTAAATGTATACTTATAATTATATCATTATCATTAAATCTTGATGTGTCTTAAATTACCAGCAACAGACGAGGTTTGTTAATTACGTAAATGATAATTTTAGATTTATTTAATTATATTTGTATTGCAAAGTGCTTAAACAAATCTAAAATTGTATATATTTATTTAACTTACTAAAATTGAAAGGAGTAAACTTCTTTACAAATTTATAAAAATTTAAACAGAATCTCAAAGTTTGCTTTTCTCTCTGAAAAAATATCAAAAATTTGCGCAAACGTGTTCTTTATTGAATGAAAGTGTGAAAAGCAAAATCAGATTTATGTGTGAAACTAAAACTGCAAAAAAATGTTTTGACGTTTCCTTGTGCGAGAAGAATTTCAGTGATGCGGAAGGATTATAGGGGGATGAAAAAAAAGAAAAAAAAATTGCATCCATCCGAAGCATCAAATGCGATAAGTGAAATTATAAATAGAAGGCGTGGTAGGTTAGGAGGTGAAATTCCAAGGAACATAGACGTGAAAAAAGTTGAAAAATCAATTCCCGCGTACGTTCTTCTTCCCCCCTCTTTTATTCTCTCTCTTTCTCTCATCGTCATCATGTCAAGAAGTAACCATCAATTACATCGTACCATCCTGTTGTGTTTCTACTACACGCCACGATCAAACGCTCAGTATTGTTTCGAAAGTTCACTTACCGAAACGAGAAAACCTTTAATTAACATTCTCAGTTCGAGAAATTACTTTTCTAATTGCTGCGCGTTTCATCATGTTCTCTTTTATTTTTATAATTAGCATAACAAATTAAACGTAAAGCATGATAACTTCATAATGTATGGGTAGTTGGTAGAATCGATGCTGCGTTACAAATGTTATTTCACTTATATTTCCAATTATTATGCACTTTAGTTAGAAGCAGAAAGAAAAATATTTAAAAAATCAACATTTATTTTAATATGAAATACACATTTCGTCCACAACATATGCGAACCCTGTGTTCAGATCAATATGTAATGATCGAGTGAAATGTAATGGAAATGAGTGATGAAATATGAAAAATTGTATTTACGCAAATTAAACATTATAATTTTTTGATTTCGTATTTTTTTTATAAAATAGCCTCGACATGGCATAAACAATATATTAGTTTATTGATGAAAAATGTATTTTTATTAACTTTATACGCACGATATTTATATTCTGCAAATACTTCATTTCACATCAAATATTTACAGAACATAATTGACAATCATATAACGTAATGAAATTTAAATGTTTGATTAATTTACATCAAGATTTAATTTGATATATACAATTTCCTAGACACTAAAATTTAAATTTGTTGCTATTTAATTCTCACATTATGTATAAATATTAACAGACATGCGCAATTATGGCATCGAATATTCTCGTAGCAAATTTTCAGGCATGAAGTCGTTAAGAGGATTTGAGGTAACAAAGCATACCACATGTATGTGTGCTATTATTTATTCCTATCCATAATTCGCTTATCGATTTAAGCCATTTCCACTGGCCTTTAAACAATACGTCACCTACATTGTACGATAATGCACGATATAGAAGAGAAATTAAACAGACATCTATCCATAGATTTCTATTATACTTGTTTTTTTTTGGTCAATTTTTGACTTTGAAGCTTCTATGATAATAAGTCATAGTTGTTTCTATAGAAAAAGATGCGCAGCTAAGCAAAACCTTTTGTTGTCATCAATCTTGTGGAGGGAATAGCATGTGCTAATATTCAAATGCTTTCAACCCGATTTCAAATTCTCTTTTATCGGTTTCTCCGAGTCGTCGAATATTTTTCGTAAAGTAGATATAAATTTGACGTGATTTGTTGAATTATAATTGGAGAGTAAGAGAAACGTTTATCGAGCGAATAGTGATTATATATACGTATATATATATGCACGGGATTACTTTACGAGCGTTATAAGCAGAAGCTTTTAATTTCGTTTGGGGGACTAATGAGACAGTCATAAATTCGGTCGAATGTCGAGACTTTATAAAGTAGCGAGACTTCAGTAAATTCCGCGGATGTCTCACGTTCTCTTGACTTTCTATGACGTTTGTGAATAAATTATGAAAATAGATATCAGGTGGTTTTTGTGATAATCGCAGATCTACGGACATTTGGATAATTTACATTTCTGGCGACACACATAATTCAAATAACAATTCACTGTGTTGGCATATCTTAATTACCCAATTAAATTGGTTGCATTTTTATTGGTTTAAAATTGTGTCATCATGTGGTTTTGCATGGGTTATCATTTTCTAAAGTTGAATTAAATTTATATGCAATTTGGACAAACAAGTTTATTTGTGTGTTAAAAAAGAATTAAATTCAAGTTTTAATAGAATAGTTGAAGCAATTTATTGATGCTATGAAGTTAATTGTTGTCGGTTGAATTTATATTGATTTTATTTTATGTCCAAATTTATTGAAATTTCAGTTGTTTATCGAAGGAGTAGTAGTGATTGTGGATATTACTTTATTTATAGGTGCACATGGATTACGATACTAGCTCGGCTTTAACTCACCCTTACCGCAATAGTGTTAGGAATTAATGATTCTCTAACTCACCTGAAACACAAAAAATATATGATTATTAATCGTTGAGTCATTTATGCAAACTTAAAATAGAATATAATAAAAAAAGAAAACTTAATAATATAATAATATTATTATATATATAGATATATTATTATTCGCATATAGAAATAACTAATTTCATTTTTTGCCAATTTTGTAAAAAAATTGTCAAAATCTTTAGTTAGTTTCTTAGTAATAATCATGATTTCAAAATCTCTATTTTATTACTCCAAATTATAGTTGCAGTTATTATATATCTATTTCAAAGAAATACATCATGGTGAATAATATATAATATATCATATCCTATTTTACATATTACATCATACACGAAATGTTCGTTAGGTCCTAGAGTATGCAGATACGCTTTCGAAACAGATGTGCATTGACCTTGTTTCAAGTGTATATATCATAATGAGAATAAATAAAATCTTAACATTAAGAAAATCAATGCACTTTATTTAATTACAATTATGTTGCTAATATTATTTATTGAACAGAAATAATTGCTTTTTAACAATTTAATGACCCAATATCTGATCAATTTACCCTTAGCTTTCATCGGCAATGATTGATTTGATAATAATTTGCGTACATTGACACTGACACGTCCCGGCTGACAACCTTTCTCATTCTCCCGCCAAAGTTATAAATATGTAAGGAAAATGTTAAATAATGATTATACCGATGCGTTACTCGAGGGACAACATGGTGTCAAGTATGCGAGTGGAAAATACGCTCTAGGGAAAATTCTGGTAACCAGTGATTTTTGCGGCGTAACAACAATTCGCTGGATCGTTGGTGCAACATTATATGGTTGGCTGTTTCAATGATCCCAACGACGACGACGACGACGAAATGTAAATTGTCAGAAAATTGTCAGTTTCTGGTAGTGAGTTCGTCATTTGCACCAGCACATCCCGCGGTTAGATGCATAAATGCAAGATTCAAATTCATCAGTGACTGACAAATTGACAGTAGTGTGAGAAATGAAAACACGTCTAACTGAGGCAAAAAATTTGCCGAAATCACAGAAAAAGGGAGCAAAAAAGAGGAGAATCCAGCGAGATAGATACTTCATCGACGTTTTTTTTATTTCAGCTAATGAAGGATGAAATAAAAAATTCGAATTTTGGATGAACGCTTTAAAATATTTATTCCGTATCGTCGTTTTACTTTGTGTTTGTATTTGTGTTGAAAATTGAAAAGTAAATCCGGATTTGACTTAAATTTGTTCAGTCGACAGTATATTCAATAATCTTTATTTTTAAATTAAACAAATGTACAATAAGAACTTTGTCGATTAAAAATTGTTCCATGTATGTAAATGTGATGTTCAATATTAAAGAAAAGTATTAGGTATAAGTGAAACAATTCGTATTGAATCAACAAAAATCTTCTTCCTGCTTTAATATAAATTTTTATCGTAAAAGTGCAGAAATATTTGATATCGAAAAATGAAATGAGTGTAAATAAAACAGCCACACTCTGCATTTATGAATTATACATCAAAACGCAATGCGACGTAAACACAACAACGCATGAATTTACATTTCGATATTCCGAAGGGGTTTTTTGTAATCTCGAGGTCTCGCAGTTGACAGTTTTTTTGGATATTTGTAATGGCCCGAATTTAACACGCGACTTGCGAATGAATGTCGAATCTTCTGCGTATTCTTTATCTGCCGATATATATTTAATCCTTTTATGTTTATTGTTTCATTTTGTTGATATAAAATACATTTTTTGTTGTTCTGTTTCCTGCAATATTCGACGTTAACCGTCTCACATGTAAGCATATATACATATAAACTAACATCTTAATACCGTGAGTGATTATTTTATTTCGAATTGCGTTCCGTACATACATCACCGTCATGCGCGTTAAATTGAATGCAAGGCGTTCAAAGTGAACTTCAACTATTTTCCGAGTTTATATTCAAGTATTGCATATATAAACTGAATGATCTCATACATATGAAAATTAGTTGAAGTCGTCGGACACTAAATCGCAAATTTACTTAAAATGCAACCAAATATTCAGCATTTTTAATTTTCACATTTTTGACAAATTCATTTATTACTGCTTATTGACGTTTAAGCGTATCATTTTTAATATTTAGTATTTATAAAAGTAATTAATACAAATCAAAAAGTGAAGTTACTATTTAGCGACATATATTATAACATAATATACATCATATCATAAAAGGAAACGATAATTTGATAATGTTGTCTACATACTAAAAAGAAAAAATTGCGAATTTTAAAAGTGTAATTTATGTTAAAATATAATGTCAATCGAAGTTGATCGAATAATTCATTTCGGTTGAACGACAGAATGTTTTAAATTGAAATGCCATTTCTAAAAAGGTAATGGCAATGCTTGATGTTTGAATACAGTATATATTTCTAACTGCGCTAAAATGTTATTCGACATTTGTTTACAAATATTTTCGACATATAAAAACTGGCAAAAATGTTGCAATTCAGTGTCAGTGATTTTATGCATATTTTCAAACAATAATTGACAACTTCAAAACAAAAAATAACTGCAAAAATGGAGTTGAAATTTTAGTTGATTTGTAAGTAAGTAACGTACGTAAGCCACTGAATAGATATTATTCTCAAAGTAACAGATGGTTTTGTCAGCAATCAGTCGCATCGTAAAGCCAGGGCGCTTCGGTGTAAATGATTGAATCAAATTCGCTTAATTATCAGATCGATTGCAATAATGCCTCGTATGTCAATGCATAAATTCATATGATCCAGAGGTTCGTGTTCGCTACATCGAACGCCGCATGGTCCGTACAGATATCCATTACAGTTTCCGGATACATTTGACCAAGTGGACACTCGGCTAACGTTATATACACCAAGATATCGTGCACATTGGTGCGTGTATGTGTGTCGACGAACACGACGTCAAAAGCTAGCTAACATAGCCTAACGAGTGGGTGGCCGCTGTTGCGACACTAGTCTCTATTCAGTCTGCGTAATATATTGCGCACCTCGCACAGGGCCAACTCACTCGTTTCGATAGATACGGCCCTGTCGTACTCGGAGCAAAAACCCGACCGCGCCATGTCGCAATGCACTGTCATCGCCAAAGGGATACTGAATTATATTCGCCCCTAGCTTTATTCTGCTGTTCCAAAAACGCGTCAAATTTCTATTTTGACAAATCTTAATTCAGTAAGATCATGTGATGTAAGTTATTACTTTTTGTGATGAAGACATCCACGCCTTGAAATAAGAACTTTCAACTTTGTATTTATAGTTGCTTTCTATGAATATATAATACAGGGTATTATTATTTATCATGGTAAAAGGGTCTAAAAATATATATTGCTTTTATTATCAGCAACTTTTCTCGTAATGAACATTTATTTTTTTGCTATTGCACAAATCAATACGCTTTCATCAAGTTGCAGTAATTTAACGATGTAATAAAATACATTTCGTATATTGTGACGATAAAATAACGATAAAATGAAATTCACTTATCCTTATTTGAATAGTCGGAGTACTCGAAAAATTCGGTAACGATGACGAGAACTTTATGTTGGGAAAGTATGCATTTTGTGACCTAATTTGCATCGTTTCATATTTCATAAATATATTGTACCCGCATATCAAACGTCACGTGAAAATTATCATCATACACTGTAGCTATTCATAATCGACTTATCGTTTATAAATATGGTAACATTATTCAAAACCGGGCCAATCGAAATGAATAAATTCGCGTAAATTCTTGTTAAAGCATTGCAACGATTATGATTAACGAAACAACATCTCCGTAGCATTGCATTAATACAAAAACATGTATTAATGTTAAAAATAATTTTCATTCAAGGCAAATAAGTTACATTGATTAAAGTACTTTGAATGAGAAACAGTTATTCATCTTTTCAATATATATTTGTATATAAATAATTATTTCGCATGATCATGTCTGATAAAATTGTTCAATTAAATAGCACAAAATGCTCATTACATTTGAATCATACCTTTCCGTTTATTTGTAATTAAGCATTTTATATAATTTTGCATAAAATTTGATTAGTCCGACGCAAAGCTCACCGTTATCTCTACTTTATACGCGACTCAGCATAAAAATAACACATAACCAAAATAAAACGTGCAGACGAAAAAAATCCAGGTTCACTGTGCTTTTTTCCTCGAGGTATACTTTTGCATGAAAATCTGAACATATACGTTTCCAGTGTCTGAATAAGTTTTTTTTCCTTTACAGTTTAATTAAGACATGAATATTTAATTAATGTTGGCTTAATACTGTTATAACTATTTCAGTCTTAGAAGTTCTTCATTCTTAAGGAAATAAATGTTGAATAAAAATAACCTTTAAAAATTAATGGATCTCCTTTTAATCATCTTTTATGTTGTTGTTGAGACAAATAGTTTCCTAAGAAGAGTATACATTTTTAACATAGTCTAGACTTAATTCCTTCACTGTCCATCAACACTACCTCTCTGTTGATTTGTTTATCACAATATATTTTCTTAAATAGAATTCTCATTTTATTTTATTATTTCTACTTCTAATTGAAAATAAAAAATTGCTGTTTTATTGGCATTCGCTTGCTTTTAATATTAATTTGTCTTTTATTTAAATTATTCCGGACTAATATCTTGTATTGGATTTAACGTCAACTGACTCTGCCGTATATTTGAAAAGTCGATTGAATGTGAATTAAATGTTGATTCAACACACGAGTTTTTCCTGCAAAGATGCGTTTGCAAATAAATTTGAAATTTGAGCGAAATTCGCCTGCTGGCCCTTCGATTTTTCGAACAAATTGAAGACATTCGTAACAAGTCACGTACGCGGCTTATTTCGAGGATGTTTTCTCGTGACGAAATAAATTTCGACGCCATTCGGTTTCTTGTATTTTCTTTTTCCGACGGAAAGTTGCGAGTCGAAGGAAGGTCAAATGCCGGACCGCCAAAGGGACTTCGATTTACGGAGCTGCGAGTGTCGACGATGTCCTGGAAACACGCCGCACAGATGTGTAAACAACACGGCCATATTAGACGAAAAGTCGTGTCCTCGCAAACGTGTCTGCAAAAGCTCCGACTTTTCCATCTTGTTCTCTCTGTGTCTTTCATTTGCTCTCTCTCATATATATATATATATATGTACATATATATATGTACAATTCGTAAATCCAATGGCGAATTTATTTTTCCTGCGTATTACGACACTCCATACTTCAGCGAACGCTAATCTGCTACTAACTGTATTTGCGTTACGGACATTATACCAACAGCTTCAACGTGATTTTTCTCCGACATTTCGTACGTTCAATGTACCGAAAAGAAGATAAGTTGAGAACAAAACAACACGACGCGGTAAAGTCGTAGATACAACGAAATTTTCGAATTTAATTCTGCGATTTATTGTGGATAAAAAATACAAAAATTATACAAAATTGCAGAGAAAAAGTCACGGAAAAGTAATAGGAGTCATAAATTTAACGTAAAAATTTTAAGGATATTAACTCGTTACTTGAATTTTGTTGATAATTTTATTATTGGCTTGTTCGAAAAACGGCCAATAATAATAATTTTCAAAAAATCGGACAATTGTGTCAAATTCGATTGAACATATTAAATGAAATATGACAAAAAGTTATACAAGTTGTAATAATAATTCATGTAATATTAATGTCTATGGCAAGTATTAGTTTGATTTGTTTGAAAGACATTTTTTTTCTTTTTTTGAAAAACGAAAAAAAATCATTCTTCAATAGTTTCTGAGAAAGTTGTAACATGTGGAAAATAAATGATTTTTCGACACGAAATGGTGGAACTTTTAGTTGCGGTAGTTGAGAAGAATTATACGTTTTGAAAAATGTATGAAGTGATAAGTGAATTAGATAAAATCGTAGTACTATCAACAGAAAACAACATATTAGTGAGTGGTACTTGAAGTCTTTTAGAATTTGTACGCGCGCTCGGTATGTGTAGCTGTTAATAACGTTGAAAAAAAAGTTACGTGAAATTCTTGTACGTTTCATTGGAAACAAGCGTCTGGTGATAAGTTTAGATTCTTTACATCTTGGATGTAGCGTTACATGTTTCTTCATTCAGCAATAGGAAATGTTAGTTATACAAAATGCAAAATACAGTGTAATATTTCAACTATTTACTTCAAAGCACCTAAAATAGTTGGATAGAAAATAAATATGAAATTTTACTTGGAAAATTGAAATCATCAATAAAACAGATAATATAATTTAATGTGAAAAAGAGGAATCATATTTTTGCTTAGTTTATTTGGTCAGTTTAGCGTAACCAACGATTTTTGCAAAATAATCAATTCTCATTGAGTATACTAATTATTTTTTAGCGCAAAATGTGCTAATGGATGTAATATTGCATAAATGGATGTTATACATATTAGCAATTTTTGGAAAACAGAGGGCAAAAGTGTGGATATTAAAATTTGCATTTAAAATTTGTAATGATATGCTGGTACTTATGCAATGTAATGAACGAAACATATCATATGAATATAATAGCCCCGACATAAGGATTATACGCACATTATAGTAGTACATTTTGCCCACGTCTGTTACACATTAATTTTAAACAAAAATTATTATTAGTAAGCCAGCACTCAGGATGATGTAAAATTTAGGTACTCTAACATTGTTAATTTACATCCACGAAAAAACCGCATTTTTTGTATAATAAACGAATTTCTTGTTTGATTCAATCAAAAGAAAATGAAAAATAAAGTAACCGGAAAACAAAAATGGCTGCTTTTAAACTGAGACTGTAATACGTGTGACCTAAATATGATTGTATACAAAATATGTACTAAAAGTACACGAAATTTTTATTATTTATTTGCAGGAAGTGTATGTAACTTTGTGATTCCTAAGTAAAAATGTAAATTCAAAAACGTAAGTATAATTTTGTGGAAGACTTTTATAAAGAGTAAAATCTTTCTTTTTGATGCTAAAAGATTGCGGTTTTTGGTCTTGTCTTGTAGACTCACTGACATTAAAAACTATCGCAGTTTCGATAATAAGAAAAAAGTGCTTAACTACTATACACGGTTAGAGTAACTAAGCATATTTTTCTCTCGCGCAGTAATTTGTCCGAGTTGACGTGTTTTTACGTTGGTATTACGAGTACTTAAATGAAGGAAGATGTAGCGCCGCGACCGAGATATTTATTTTTTTTTCCGGCGGTGCAATTTCTTAGCGGCGTGCGCATTCTCTTCAAATACAACGACGAAATTGTATGAAATCGTAAAACCAAGTGCGCGAGCACGTTTTCGTTGAAACGTTCAACTTTTATCATCCTTTGACAGCGCCCCGAGAAAAAGCTAACGAGAGGTGTTTTGCTTTAACGTGTTTTAGATTTACACAGCTCTTGTAGTAGAATAACAAGATTTCAACGCGTGAATTCAATTTATATATAAACTATAAAAGTACAATGGCCACCTGATTCTTCCTCCTTTCTGTTTTTTAGTTTCTGTTCTCTCTCTTTTTCGACACTCCTTTCGCTTTTTTCTAGTTGAATGGGTTTACTTTTATTAAATTTTTTATTTTGCTTTCTTTTCAAATGGCCGTCATTTTTTAAAACAAATATAAAGAGTAATTTTATAACGACTAAAATAAGTCGTATAAAACAGTTTTATCGATTAATTTGTTCAATAACTAAATTCAGTAATAATAAACTTTTTATTTATGTTTTTAAATTAATTAATTACAAAGATAATTTTTTAAATTTAGATTTTAATAATAAGTTGCACGAAAATCGCATCCAAGTGCATTTTATATTTAACAAAACTTTCTCAGTTTTTATTTCATTTAATTAACACAAATGTTAAAATATTGTTGGTATTTTATTGATACTCGAAACATGATTTCTCTGAAAATAGGTATCACTAAATATATCTAATTGCAGTAT
This sequence comes from Gryon sp. ZL-2020, assembly GCA_022817425.1. NCBI lineage: Eukaryota > Metazoa > Arthropoda > Insecta > Hymenoptera > Scelionidae > Gryon > Gryon sp. ZL-2020. The sequence continues at coordinate 3,810 of JABFPJ010000138.1, read as the reverse complement.
TTTTTGACTTTACTAATATCGATTGATTTTCTAAAATATATAAATACTAATATAATAATAATATTTGGAATTCATTCCGTGTAATTCTGCAAAATTTACTCAAACTATGTAGCGAACTCTGAATTGACTATAAACAATTTGGATGCAGTTTCCTTATTTCGTATAACATAGTTTGCCGAGAATCATAATCAATAAAATTGGTTATGATACAGTTTCAGCTTCAATGAATTTATTTAACAATTTCAATTCAAATGTTTATACACATTTGTGATTAAAATTGAATCCATGTTTCTAATTTTACTAAAATTATATTAGAAAAGACGTTGCTTGCAGTGTTCCGAAAATTGCATTTATTAGTTAAGTATACAAAGACAAAAAGTCATTAATAATATTTTTTTTTTTATTTTTCAAGATGATTATTTTAACAATAAATTATCCTTACAATGCAGTGAAATAATCGTGATATGCAATTGCTTTAAAGTGATAGCCGAGAACGAGATTCTTCTTATCAGGTCATACACGTCTTTAGTCTTCAGCGTTTATGCCGCATAACCATATCTCTGTATATAGTCTTGGAACAGAACCAAGATCGTCTTATAGACGTTGCATTTGGCCCCTTAGGCTGTTCAACGGATGCTTTGAGGCGTCATGTCATTCGGAAATGTGTCTGTCGTTTTCTTCTACGTTTCATTAATTATATCACAGTGACGCTTTGAACGAGTAATACACGACATGCCAACAGATATGTTTAATGACATGTTCCGAGTCATAATTTTTGTTCTCATTTTATTGTGTTCATTTAAATTTTTTACATTATAAATCTAAATATATTAAACATTTCATTACTTTAAGCTAATTTCTTCCTCAATGTTCGTTAACAATTCTAATAATTGAACAGAAATATTTTTCTTATAAAATATTCAAAATATTGTAATAAACTAGTAATAATAAATGACTGCAAAATTGGTATAAAAATAATAATGTTGTAAAGGCAGTTTTTCATATGAAATTAACAAGTTTTATTTGTTTTTATTTATAATTTGGAATAATTGGTCTAATTAGAATGAACAATTCGTGTGTAATATACAGAATCACAACAGATCTCTCTTTTCATTTTTACAATCAATTTTCTGGTTCGACGCGTGAATAAAACGCGTCCGCGCGTCGCGCTATTTCAGCGTTGAGTTAGATTAGTTGTAAATACGAGGGAGAATCCCTTTTTTGTTCAAGCCAGATAATAAATGGTTTTTCGCGTGGCCATTGGTTCATCTGTAATGGCATTTGAGAGACTCAGACGGCTTTTTTTATACGTTCCGCACACATTTTGTCCAAACTTGGTGTGTCGCGTGAGCCGAACTTTCACAAACCGGACCATCCGCCCGCGCGACGAAAGCAAATACACTGACATACTTCCCTACATAATCATGATCGACAAATAACATAACGTAAACTTATTTACTTCCAATGTTCTCATCGTGTTAAAGAAAATTTATGGGATCTTTGGAGAAAAAAAAAACATTTTTTTAAAGCAAGATAAAAATGAACATAAATAATGTTCAACTTTGAATTCAATTTTCTTTCGCAATATTATATTTCAACTGTAACTCTTTCATTAAAATGTAAAATACTGACAAATCATAATTCAAATCAATTAAGTCGAAGGGGACCCTTTAAGCTATTAAGCGTGTAAACTTTTCGCTCAGTTATTAGCCAAAATCAACGAGCTTGTAATTCCAGTTACAAAGTTGGAAATAACGGCTCCTTGTCGGACCATTACAACCATACTTTGTACGTGACATAGTGCACATAAGTACATAACAAATTTCAAATTGTTGTGGAAGATATATTTTGTCGCAAGTTTGGAAAAGCCAGTTTGGTAAATAACGATGGATGGTTACTCGGGCATTTTCGGCGCGACGCACCGCGCCAAAAAGGATTTTCAGGTTAATCATCCAGGGTGGCAGAATTAAAGCACGACCACGATCGATATCGACGTAATATTACGATCGATCAGTAGAACGTAACTTGTCAAGTTATATCACCGTTTTATTCCAAGTAGTAAATCTTATTTAAACAATTTTAATAAATTATTTATACATATAACTTTATATATATGTCTATGTAATATTTATATTATCTTTAATTTTCAGTTTGTCCATTTGTAAATATATTTTTCTACGTTTATAACAATTTTGAACAAATCAAAATTGTCCGCATTATAATGCAAACTACTCATATTTCATTCAATAATTGGTTAATTAGTTCTTACTGTATATAAACAGCCGGTTGAAATAGCAAAAAAGACTGTAACATTAACTAGATTTTTAATTAAAACAAATTTGCACTTTAATTTACGAGAAAATGAAAACAAGTTACGTCTGATTCAAATCGTGAAATAAAACTTTCGTTGATATTCATCTGACACGACACCAGAAGACAATTAGTGCAGAAAAATGAAGGTGAGTTACGTTGGAAATCCATATTGACATTTACTGTCTTTTCGAAGCGATTTGTCAGAGTTTTGCTGTGCAGCGTGTTGCGTTTTTCGTAGATTTATCTTTGGAGGACGAGCGCGCGGCGCATCACGTTTGTTCGTTCGTACGTTGGTTCGCGCGCGAGTGCGATAGGAACCGGTTTTATAAAGCCAATTCGAGCAGGAATTCTATGCTTTCGCTGAAAAGTGGATTCCGAGAGAGCGAGAAGAAGCAAGATGGTGAAGCGCATGGGACGCGGCTGACCGCGGGAAAGAGCGAGCGTTAGAAAAAGAAAAGCAAATGTGCTCGGTTGGAGAGTAAAGCATAGTAGAGAGCAGAAGGGAAGGGGCAAGGGGAAACAAGAAGAACAAGAAGCAGAAGAAGAAAGAGACGGAGAAGGAGAGGAGGAGGAGGAGGTCGACGGTGGCCCGAGGGTCGAGGGCATAACGCCGGAATGTCACGGACTTAGCCGCGATGCCGGACGCGCTGCAAAGACACGCAGAAAAATTATAATGATCATCGACATGTATGTTCGACCGCGCTGTTATTCAGACCAATAACTCAGCCCCGGGAGAGGGAGATAATGATTTTTTACATTTTTCAACATTTTTCACCGCTTTTTTTCAAATTAAAAGCCTGAACGTTTCCTTTGAATTATTTTTGTCCTTTCAATTACTTTTTTGTGCATTTTGTCATGTTTCTCCATAATTCTAATTACTTGTGCAAATCTTTTGTCTACTTGTAAAAACATTTTCAAAAGGTTAAAAAATGTACGCTTTAAATTAATTTAAAAGTTTGTTCTATTATTTCGAGACTATTTTTTAGACAAAATTTCATTTTTTTCATTTTGTATTTACATTTCTTTCATAAAGTCAGAATGTTGTTTTTTATTATTGTATAATTTAATTTTTATAATTCCCCAAAAAAATGGAAACCTTGTTTATACAATTATACGGCCATGAAGCAAAAATACTATAATCTCGACTAATTACACGAAAAGTAAGGAACATGCATTAACTTTCAGAATCCTCACTATTTATTGCTATATTTACTCCAAAGTGAGGACAGAGTTTTTTACTGTGCCGGAATATGCAATTTATCATTCATGATACGATAAAACTTTACATATAACGTTTTTTAATACATTAAAAAAAAAATTGATAATTAATATTATCATTCATTCACACTTAATTTTTGCAATATTTATATATACACCCAGAAAAGTATATAGTAACTTTTTCTATAAATAATGGAAAAATGAACCCAGAATTACATGTAAAGACAATTTTACAATAATTTATGGGAAAATTGGCAAAATTTATGTGAAAAATTGCAA
>JABFPJ010000137.1:0-60558 GCA_022817425.1 Gryon sp. ZL-2020 | reverse complement strand
CATAACGATGCCTAGCGTTACACACATTACATTACCTTATCAGAATATCGCATGTGGTCCTGAGCAGGATGCCACTTTTCGAAAAAACATGATACTTGCCTCATGTGGGTCTAATGTGGCCCAGATCAAAAAAACTGAGAACGGGTTTTGTTAAGGCTATCCTTATCATGGCCATACGCTAGGTGTGGCATGCCTCATCAAATTTTTACTAGGGTAACAGAGAATTCACTTTCTTATGCGAATTTAAAATCGCATGCGATACTGAATTTCCTTGAATCTCCACAGGTACGGACGATATTTTTCGTCCCAAGGGATAGAAATTAGGGATAAGCAGTTTCTGTAAGACTATCTAGGGAGAGAAACTGAAATTTCTGTCTCGTGTAACAAAAAAGTCATTATAATTATATAATTATATATATATAATAAGGATAAATGTAAGAATATTTTGCATACACTTTTATTTATGAAAATAGATGATTAATTCTTAAAAATAAATTTAACATTAATCCTTAAATTGAAAAAATAGTATGTATTCATTATTTACATAATTTATTTAAAGATTTTAGAAAATTCTGTTAATTTTAACAATTATAATGACGATATTAATCGTCCTTATTACTTCTTAAAAATAAAAGTTACACTGATTTACATTGAAAAGAAAAAATTTTTTATCACTGTTTTACAAAATTTAGTAACTTCGAAGGACACAATATAAAATAAATTGCTATAAAAAATATGGAATCCTATCTTTTTTGTAACAAAAAATGTTAATTTCTTTTATTTTTTAGGATAATTTGCCTTCTCTAACAAGCAGTACCACAAAAATGTATAAAGAATTAGTAGATATCTTTTTTCCTGCATATAAGCTCACCCTAAACAATTCGTCAACGATAACTCATGTAAGCATGGGCAAAGTTTGACTATCGTCAGTGGCACGAGAAAAGGCACGCGTCCTTGACAGGTTATACGTCAGAACTTGGCCCATACTATAAAGCAGTCAAATGGACCAGTCCCGTACGTCGAGTTTTACTTGATTGGGGGTTGAAGTGAGGCGCAGGGTAACGCTGCTTGCGCGATGTGCGCGCTTAATGCGGATTTTTTCGCGTTGTTTCAAAGCCTCCCAATCGTGGGACTCAACACTCGTCGCTTGACAGTGTCACCCTAAAAATCAATAAGGTACACCCTCCCCCCTTCCCCTGATACTATCCTGTCCACCCTCCCTTCCACCCCTCGCTGCCTTCTTGCGGCAAGCAAAAAATGAGAGAGAGAAAGAGAGGGACAGAGAGACAACGGCCTCTGTAGGGAGGGGGAGGGGGGTCACGGGGTGGGTTGGAGGGGGAGGGGTCATGCCGACTGGCTGGATCGTCGTTCTATCAGGCGACGATACCTCAAGAGGAGCAACTATCTACTCTGCAGGATAGAATTAAAGTGACGTCTTTATATGCGCGATTTCGAATATGTTGACTGAATTCCAAAAAATTATCACCTCGTAATAATTCAAGTTAATTAAAAAAATTTTATGAAATTTTGTTTCGTTACCATTTTTATAATTATACGGTTTAAAATACTTTCCTTAATTAAAAATATTTTAATGATTAAAGAAATGTAATAACAATCACTTTTTTTATTAAAATATAGTGTTACGGGGTGAATGTGTTAAAGTGGAGTAAATATTACACTTCAAAAACTTTCAACCATTCGAAGTATAAGATTAATTAGTTTCATGAAGTAATTCCTGTTGCTGTCACAATTACCCTACTGTCACAGTTACCCTGCCAGTCTTTGCTTTAATTGCCACAATCAATTTAGTAATTGTATATTGCATTATGCAATTATCTTTTCTTCACACAACAATAAATATTCTTCTTACAAATATTTGATCTGGATAACGTTTGATTGCAATTACTTTTTTTTGTTTTTGATAATTTTTGGTTTATAATTTTTTTAATTTTTAAGTAAAAATATTTGTGATTTAGCACAATACTAAAAATTTATCTTTAAATCGTATATAATTTATCAATGAAACTTGCATAGTTATTTCACGCATACATGTCATATCATCGTATTATGCTCGTTCGAGTCTTCGACTATTCTTCAACTTTTTGTCTACAACACTTTCTACACTTTCATACATCTTTAATAAAAGCGTGCTATTGCATGTACATATATGTGCAAAAGAAAACTGTTCTCAATTCCTGCTCTCTTGATACTGCACTATTCATTCAAACGGAAACTTTGTGTATCACATCGCTACAAAATTAGCAGTTTTTCACTCTTGACCTTTTTTTCTGCGTTATAATTAATTTTCATTAATTATTTATTAGAATAACTTTTTGAAAAAGTCTTGCAAATGACAAAAACGCGTGAAAAACTGTTTTACATAATCTTGTAAAAATGTAAATTAACTATTGTTATAAACTTGCATGTACTACCCTCACGGATGAGAAATATATACGTAAAATCTATACTTAACTGTAATTTTTTGTCGCTTTTTATATAGAAAGAATATAAATTTTATATACAAATATATTTCAAATATATATTAAGTATTTATAGTTATATATATTTAACATATATATTATACATATTTGATATATATTTTTGCGTTAATTTTTATATATAATTTTAAAATATATATACAAAATATCTTAGAAATATATATTTTTGTCTAAAGTTTTGCCGGAAAAATATTTTAAGCGTCAAAAATATATTTTTAATTCAACTAAAATTAAATATAGTAAGTTTCAATAATTGTAAAAGTAATTATTTAATTTTGTTATTATGTTATTGCATATTGAATATATATTATGACATCTATCAATACTTGAGTGCAAAAGCGCATCTTGATAACCTATTATCCGGGATCAAATATTCGTCTTATATCTTCATGACGTTGTTATCTTCATTTTATGTCACATTTTGATAAAGTTCTATTTTTTCAACCTTGACCAAGTCAATGTGTAGTTTCATAGAAGAAAAATTCGACTTTTTTATATTTCAAATTTAAAAAGACATAATTTTTATCAGTATTTTTATTGAGAATAAAAATATGTATGTATGTACAACAAAATTGATAATTCTACACTTTTTACACAAAATATTTGCATCAATATCACAAAAATTATATTTTTTTAAACATGTGCATATTGTTTTACAATATTTTTTATCGATAAAGTAATTAAAAATAATTATAGTTTTTAACAGAAAAAATAAATGTATTTTTTATCGTAAGTGCAAGACTGTATTTTTTTTATTTTGGAAAATGAAAAAAAATCTCGAGAATAAGAGATATATGCAAATAATGTAATTGTATAAGATTAAGGAAGAATATAAATCTGTTGCTCTTAGTATGAGGTGAATGACAGCGCGAATAGATCGTTCTACTGACCCTGGCAGAACAAACTGGACAAGCCGGAAGTAACAGGCGTACGTGCTCATAGCGTATATATATACTTATGTACTTTTAGCTGGCACCACCCCAGGACAAGCGAAAGGGATGTTGTGAGATATTAGGATAAGTTTCATTCATACAAACTTTCGAACAAATTTCGACCTTCGAAAACAGTCCGAATGTCCAGCTATCACAACAGATGTAAAACGTCGATGTAGTACGAACAACGACTGTCAATTTGCCAATTCGACTTTTGTCTGTTACACAAAATCGTTCAATTGTTGCAATTAGTACTTGTTTTAGTTCCCTTTTTTATTTTGTTTTCCCTCAATGGGCACTACTTTTTCCTCGTTGTAACCAATAAAAAAGTATCTTCATTTTCATCAATTAAAAAAATAAATAAATATAATATATATAAAAATGTACATATTTTTGTTTTATTATTTATTTTCTTGTTCTTATTAAATTGCAATGTTTTAACGTTAAAAATCGACCAGCTGAATTGTACTCTGCGTTATTGATTATTTCGAATTATTATTTTGTATTATTAAAATAAAAATCAATACAAAATAAAACGAAATATTCCTTTGCTATAGAGCTGAAATTGCAATAATTAATGGAAATTAGAAATAAACGTTTATTATGACTAATTGAAGTTTGTAGTACCAAAATTGTTAATTGCCTAACTGTTTTTGTAAATCAAAATATTTCATAAATCTCCAAATCAGCAATTATTAGACATTCAAATAAATGTAAAGATGTAATTTATTTTTTTAAGAAATTCTTTTAATATTTTTTCAAGATCATTTAAGGTAACTCAACTATGAAAATTGATGGACATATCATTTACTTTCCTGAAACTTTTATTATTTTTATAATTTTTTGCGTATAAAAGAGAGAAAAAATATACAGAAGTAATTGAATTATTTTAAATTTAATTTAAAGGCTTTGTAAAAATTCATATACTTTATAATTTCCGGTGTAAATGATATAATATTATATATTTGTATATAATTGTATATCTTTGAAAAATGTAAATTAACTAGAATCATACAAAATTTCATTAAACATAGTTCAAATTCTTCTAAAAGAAGAAACCTACATATAAATAGTTAATTAAGCGGAAATTAGAAAATACTGGAGAGAAAATACAGAATATTAAAAATTCACATTGATGTAAAACATTTAAATTAAATTAAAAAATCACTAAATAAATCTACGGAAATCAAATTTATATAGTTCTGTTCATTATAAAAATGAATCAATAAGGTTAATCATTATTCAAAAGCAACCTCAAATTATTGTCAGATTTCGATAAAAACGTAAAATCGTTAACTGTTTTCAAATAAAAACAAAAAATTTTCCACTTTTTATTTTTGTTTTTCTTTTTTTATTTTTTTTTTGTAATTTTTCTAGCGCAAAATAACAAAACTTGGACAACTCGCGATTCTGTCGCTCGCGAAGAAGTTAGAAAACCTTGGAGTTTACAGTTTGGTAGCGCAGTGTGTTAGCTCTGCGGAAAGATGCAGGGGAAGACCAGAAGACGCGAGTCGTCAGCAACGGAAAAGAGACCGACAAAATGAGTGAGAGAGACGGCGACAAGGAAGAAGAGTGAGAAGGGGCGGGGGTCGGGGGATAAAGATAACGAGCAAGAGAGAGAACACGAGTGTAAGAAACAGAGACAAACAGAAAGCGACGAGAGAGGGCGCTAACGACGATGGAGAATGACGCGGCGGGGTGGGAGGAAGAGGGGTCGGCCGGGAGGGGGAGGGTGGGGAAAGAGGGGAGCCGAATTCGAGCGGAGAGAGGAGAAACGCAGGGGACAAGGGATGGCAAACGGTGTGCGCGGGTGGGTGAGGGTGATCCGAGGAGTGGGGGTACAGGGGCGCAGGGGTGAGCGCGGAAGGTGGGCCGAGGGGGAGGGCGCGCAGGTCGATACGACAAACTATTGTCTGGCGAGTGAAGTTCTCGTGAGAACTGGGCGGAAGAGAGCGCTCTGGTGATCACGTGACCATACATCCTCGCTAGCTCGAATCGCGGCTACGCGCTATCTCTTTTCATAAATTCGTCTTCGCGACATCTTTGCCGAGAAAATATTCAAATGAATGCAAATATATTATGCATGCATATATATATATATATATATATATATATATATATATATATAAAGAGGGGAAAAATGGAGAGAAAAAAAAGCACATCTCTCTGCACATCGATGCATCTAGCCAATTTTTATCGTATGCGCGCATCTTTTGGCTATCGTTTAAAAATTTCATAAGAATATATACATATTTAGATAAATTTAAAAATAACATTTTTATTTTGTTTATATTGCAAGAGGACAAAAGATGCGAAATAATTGGGCAAATTGTATGAATATTTTAATGTATGTTATAATAATTTTGATGGAAAAACACTTTGACTTAATATTAAATTTTGAATTATAACATTAAGAAGAAAGAGGATTAAAAATTATATGTGTATGAAATCGGTTTTTATAAAAATGAAATTATGAAAGAAAACTGATATTTTTTTAAATTGAAAATGAAAGAACATAATCAATGCAATTATAATGATTTTAATAAAATGAAGATAGAAAGTTGATAGAAACGAATAATTATAATGAATATGATGAATTTATATATCAAGTTGGTGCATTTAGTTTCATAAAGAAAACTTTGTTTAAGTGTTAGTTTCAGAATGTTGCTATTCTTAAGATCAATATTGATTCAAAAGCCAACTATACATATAATGAATGGTGTTACATCCTATTTAAACAAATATTATTATGTGTAACTTGTGCGATTTAACTTATTAAGCCTTTTCGACAAAAACTTTTTGTAAAGTTCAAGTTCCGTGCTAAGTGGTCGGTTGAATTATTGTAATTACCAAGTTTAACAATTCGAGCTTTCATGATAATATATTTACACTTTGAATGAAAATCGTATTAAATCAAACACTTACAATTAAAATATGAAATTGGTACAATTATGATTACACCATATGGTTTAATTTTTGTTATTATTCTTAGTAATAAAATAATATTAATACAAATTTCCAATGTACTTGCAATCGTTTTCAATGTACATATATTTATAGGTCGTTGCAATTACGTTCATTATAAATAGAAAAAAGTGTATCTAATGCAACAGTGTTTTAAGATGCACTTCGATAAAATTTTCTTTATAACTATGTCTTACATAGCGATATAAATAAAACTTATTTCCTGCCTGACATACTTAATTTATCTTATTTAAACTATAATTTTATATATAATTATTTATAGACGAGTAAATTATATATATATATATGTTTTTTTATAATTATATGTATATTATATATTTTTTGTTGACTTAGAAGAACAAAGAAAAAGTAAATAAGATGAAAAATGTATATCGCATAGATGGCGTTGTTTACACATCGCGCATAAATATACAAGTGGGAAGTGCAAAATGAGCGGTTTGACATCGTAGGCGAGTCAATGATTGGCGCGGGTGCATTTCGAGTGTGAATTTTGTCCCTCGATGCTGATTTACACGGTTTCGTGTAGTATATATAGAGAGGCGGTTTGGCATGCGGCGATACGCAACAATGCAGCACACGAGGGTATGTTTGTCGGTTGTCACGGGGGATGAAGTGGTAAACACAGTTTACCCTTCGGGTCCCGTCAGTCGCCACCCTCTTTCGCAACGTTGCCAGTCGAGAGAACTACCGAGGAATGTACATGCCTTTATTTCGATTTGTCTCAGTTCAATATATAGACAGGATTCCTGAAATGTTCCGGAAGTCCACATGCAATACGGAAATGAAATTCATTTGAGGGCCGTGCTTCACTTCTGTTAGCATTTCTGCATGCGTCTCATCGTCAATTATGTACTTCAAATTCTTAACTATAATTGACGGCTCATTTTGAACAATTTTTTCAAAAAATACATTTTCAACTCATTTCATCTCAATTATGTGTTTCCTTTAAATATTTATTTGTTATTCATAAATCCTAAAGAAATTAGTTTCTTAAAATTATTTTTTTTTTTATCTTTAATAATAACGATAAATACTTATATAGTTGAAAAAATAAGAAAATTTGTATCAAGAGACACAGTAAGATCTTTGGCCAAGTACAAAAGAAACATGTGTTTTTTTAATATAGTCATTTACGTATAAATATGTGTATATTAATGTAACATCTTTATTAGTAATTACAAACCACTTTGCAAATATAAAAAGAATAACGATAAAACTATTCGTCATGCAATTGTTGATCAAACTTGCCAATATAATCTTATTTTAAATCAGCTAAATTTCAGATTCGTCTCGCGAAGTTGAAATTACGTGAGACGAATGTCGATGTAGCCCAACATCACATTTCCTAAAACCTAAATAACAGTGTATATATGCATGTGTGTGCAATACTTAATTATTCAAACTTAATTAATTTTGTACACAATTTTTGTCGAGTTGATACAAAACATGTTTTTATTAGCTTAATATTATTTGTTACATTTCTTATTATACTTTCCAGTATTGGTATCCACATTTAGGAATCACACGTATTGTATTGTATTGTACAATAGTAAAACATTGAGTCAAACTAAAATTTAGTAAAAAATGTTATTTTTCAAATATGCTGAATGAATATAAACTTTATTATCATAAACATTATTATTATTATAAGCTTTATGAATTAATTTTCTAATAACAAAAAAAAATTGATACGGTTTGCTCAAAATTTGTGTTAAGCTGTGTTCGTGTTTTTTAATGGAAATTATACAAATTTCGTCTAAGTCATTTATATTAAATTTGGATGCGACATTTTTCAGGAATTAATACAAACCATATGTTTTACTAAAGACAAACATTGTTTGGTAGACGCACAGCATTGTTTAAACTGCATGCAAACTTTATGCAAAGCTTTTATAGAAAATTTACAGAAAATTTAAGTAAACTGTGTTATCAAGGTTGTTTTAATCTAAAAATAATTTAAAATATTTCAGATTTACCAAATTTTAATTTAATTATACATTTACAATGTCGGTGCAAAACATATACAATTATATTTTCAATTCATTATATATACATTTCTGAACTGTACGGAAAAATCTTTTAGTTATCTTTATCTGTAGGATATATATTGTTCATCGTAGAAAGCAAATTTGAAAAAGTTCGAACAGAATGGAAATTTATATTTAAACAGTATGTTTTCATACTTTGTATTAAGTTCAAATAGGTTCAAATTCAAACAATTATTTTATTTATAATAAAACACGAAATTAAATATTTTGTATTTACTTCATGTTTATTGAGAATTGACTTTGTTGCGAATTTCAAATGTCAAAAATCTGACTTCTCCTTATAATTTACAGATACAAATTTTCATGCGGAATGATTTTTACTTTGACTTTTTCATATTTTTATTGACTACATACATTTTTTATACATTACAATATGAAAATGTACTTTATTAATTAAATAAATTTTCATATTTTTAAAACATTTTCATGTTTTAAAAAGAATATTTAACTTCAACTTAAAAGCATATTCCTTGAACGAACCAATATATTCTTTTTAATAAACAATAAATTTCAAAATTACTCACATGTAAAACTGATGCAAATCATTTACATATAGTTGCTGGCTATCAGGAAATATAGGAATATTTCTTGTGTTTTTCTTTTATTTTTTATTCTGAAACGTACATGTTACATATTAAGGTTAACTTTACATATTATTATTATATTGTATCAAAATATAAAACATTTTTCTTCAATTAATAATATATAAATTATTTAATCGCCAAAAATATTTGAAATTGTCATAAACATATATAACGTCTTTATCCACAAAAACAACTAAAATATAAGTTTACCTAAAAATAATTAATTTTGTTGTAATTTCTTATTTATTTGAAATAAACCACAAAACATTACAATGTATGCAAAATCAACGACATTATTGGTTGAAAAACCAAGTAACCAGAATTGGCGCGAAAAAAAACCGCGAAATGTTGATATTCATAGGAGCCGCGAGAATCCGTAAAAGGAATGGAGAAAAATCGTCTGTCGTCGAAGGCAAATAAACCCGAGTCAATATTCGAGCGCGCGCTTTTGATTTCGCGATGATTCCCGCTCAGGGCTTGACATAAATTGTAAGCGAAACAGGTTTCAACGCAGAGTCCATGCTCATTGAAACATTCTATAACGCGCTACGATGGAGGAGCAGTGGAGAGCTGAGGTGGGGAAAAGAAAGGGGAATCTCGGCAACGAAGGATGAGGAACAGGCAAAGGGGAACGGGGGCATAACAACGCAAAACGAAGTTACAGGCAACAAAAAAAAGGACAGAAAGACAACGAAAAAGAAGCGAGACGAAAAAAAAGTGACGCACACATACATATAAAGGCGAAAACGAAAAAGCAAAACGGAGGGAAAAAAGGGAGGGAAGAAGAACGTTTTTACAAGGTAAAACGTTCCCGCCGAACTGGTTAAACAGGTTATAAGTTTATAGCTGCCGTAAAGCGACTTTAAATTTCGCGGCAAATGTTAGTGCATGGCTCGTCGGCTCGCGCCTCTTTGTTGTCATGACTAATGCCAGGTTCACAGAAACAACCAATGCGTTTCGGAACACCCAACTTTTTATTATGAATTTCATGTATACTCGACGAACTTTTTTGAACACATTATGTAATTTAAAATTATTCCTTTTATTGTTATAATTTGCAGTTATAATTATATTAGACTTAGTTCATCGAAAAATGTTATTATTAATTGATAGACAAATATAAAGTTATATTAAAAATAACAAACTGATATTCATCTTTTCATCTCACATATATAAATTCAAATTCTTACATCAATATATTTATAGTTCTTTCACAAAGCCAAATTTCAAATTAAAATAGCACAACATTTGTCTCAACGTTTTGTTTAAAATTTAAAAAACATATTAGTAAAATATATACTTACTTGTAATAATATTTTTATAACGCCATCCATGTATAAAATTTTAGCAATATAAACATGAAAAAATATTGATAAATAGAAAATATATGTTAATTTAAATAAAAATAAAAATTAATGTTTGTTTTTCGTGTATTGTAACTTACATTACAAAATATAAAAGCTTACCGTTACTTTGAAATTAGCAGAACAATATAGCAGATGTTTTGAAAAATTTGATGTTATTTTTATAATTTGTTTGTTATCTAATACTTCTTTCATTTTATTATTTATTGATGTTATTTAACAAAAATCATCAGATGTGATAAGCCTTTATGATATCAAAGCACATCAAAGCTCTATAATCACTAAATCATCTTTGATTCTTATTTGTTAATTATATCTTATTATTTATTTTGTACACAAAACTTATTTCTTTTTGAAATTAAACAATATAATGTATAAATCAAATTAAAATTAACATTGCATATTATGAAATGTTAACTTCTTAGAATATAGTGTAAGTCCCAATATGTAATTCGTAATTTAAATGAATATTTAAAAAATATCAATATTATAAATAAAATATTTTTTTGATGTTTTTAAATTTCAAATTTCTATATAAATAAAAAGTACCCTGAAAATATGATATTTACATAAAAATATCGACAGTGATTTTGTTTTGAAAGAAAAGTACAATACAAATGATTTTCGTCTTTAATTTGCACTCTCGTACTTTATATTAATTACAGCACGTCGCGTACGCTTCTTCCGCATTGTATATAAGTCTAAATTGTATGAAAACTAATATACGTGATGCTGCGTTTGAATTATGGCACTCAAACATTGAATTTAAGAAAACTATACAAAACAGAGAATTGGGAATAAAAAAATGATTCATCATCTATTCGAAACTGAATCAATACGCAGTGTATACACACATGTATGCACATATATGTGTAAATATATTTTACATTGTAATATAAAAAATCGCAATGTATATAAAAAATTGTCATGCCAGAATTTAAAACCAAGAATCCACGGCAGCACAATCGTACACGCTTTCCCAATAACATTTGTAAGGACGGATTAATTCAAGTGTAATCCGAAAGGCGAAAAAGGAGAATTTGCAAAAGAACCGTGACGCGTTTTCTCAACATCCATTTCGAAAAGGTCTTTGGATACTTTTTCCTCGAGGAAAATAATTTCAGCTTGATCAAATATATAGAACTCCAAATATCTTATTTTTCATTTATCTCGAAAATTGAATAACATAAATATACGTATACTTTGATGGTCCTAATAGAACTTGGGCTATCAAGTAAAAGAAATATAAATAGAAAAATAACGAAATACTCTTTAAAATATAAAATAAAAAAATGATAAGTGATTTATATAATCGATATATTAATATACTGTATTTATATATCATATAAATACATCAACGAACATACATATGTATATTTATATATTATTATCTATTATGCATTAAATCGTTGATACATGAACCATTGAAATAAAAATTTAAAAATATTGAAAATTTCGAGATGTTGAACGGTTAATTGCTTTAACTACGCTATTTTGTTAATACTTTTCAGTTTCATTTTAATTTAACTATAAGAATTATTTTCTTCGGGAACGTACGACGAAATCTCATGAATAATCCTTGAAAGACATCGATTATATTCAATTTGTATTTATCATTTATTTGTTTTCGTGATGCTAGAGTTTACTAATTTTTTAATAACTCGTAACCATAATTACGCATGCTCCATCTTTTTTCATCAAACTTTATTATATCTTCCGTGTATATTTTGATTTTTTAAAATCATTTTTTTCTGTTTCTGTTCAAGTAATTTGTATAGTTCTTTAAAATTTCTTCGTACTGTATGTATATTTATATGATCAAGAGTATCCTAAAACGAATATATTCTATTAATGTGTCTACCATTTAACATGGATATATCGAGAGTATTTGCACCGAAAACGCCGGCCTTTTGACTCGAAATCGCAACGGTCAAATTTTACATTAAATTAATAGTTAATATATTACAAAATAATACAAAAAAAGGTAATTAAAAATACTTTGAGTAGATGAAATTACATATATGTAATTAAACGAAGAAACATAATGGTTAAAAAATGAACAAGCAAAACAAGGATTATCGAAACGAAAAAAGTAAAACGTATAAACATGTTTTATTTATAATTTTATTCATCATATCATAATATATCTATATATATATTTAAAAAATTATTAACAAACGAATCGCAGCAACAAACTCAGAGTCTTTTTTAGCAAGTTTTCTTTTTTAAATAAAAATCATATATTCAAAATGCAAGTCATTCTATCGAAATAAAATGAACCATTAATTACAAAATTATGCTCTGCAACGCTACAAATGGCGCTGATAATCAATGAACAAAAAATACTAGGCTCATCAGACATTGATTATTCCTTATTTTTTCTTTTTCTTCTCTTTTCAAAATAATTGTCTTTTTTCATATGAAAATTCTAATAAGCGAACAAAAATCGCACATATAATTTATATAATTTACATAATGATACATATACAAGTGTGTATATATTAAGTTAACAGATGTTTATATACAATTTCATGTTTACATTTTTAATGAACAAATTATTAAATTATTTTCATGAAAACAAGACGTAATGACATTTTACTCAATAATGATGATAATGATAATATATATACATGTGCATATACATATGTTAATTATATAAATTATAGATAAATTTCATATTTGCAAAAAGCATTTTTTATAAACAATAACGTAATAAAGGAAAAGAAAAACAGAAGATTGATAAAACTCGGTTCGCTTAGATGGCGCTGATTGATGATCCGAAAAATGCGCTTCCTCGTTGCGATATCGTAAAACTTGGGGCCGGCCGGCCTGTACATATGCTAAAATGAGCCCTTACGATCTAGACGCTTTCAAGACAATGCTGCTTTTTTTGTATTTTTTGTGTAATTTTTTTTTGTTTTTTTGTTTTTTTCTTTTATCGTTTTTAATTCGTAGCCCTATCTTACGACGCTTACATTTGCATACATCATATTTACACTATTTACATGCCGCGCAGAAAATAAACACACAAATATTTTGTCGTTTATTTTTTTTTTCGTTTTTTGTATTTTTAATTTATCACTATTGACAATGTTGACCAAAAAAAGGTTGAGAATAAATGAAACAATGTTAAGTAACGCGTATCAAAAGTGGAAAACAAAGACCTGTGGCGCCCTCAATGGCGAAAAAAAATGCAACCAATCGCTTAGTCCCGACATTTTATCACAGGATCCACGGAAACGAACGAACGAACGAACCGAATTCGGGGGGTGGGGACTTTGCGATTGGATTTTCGGTTTTCTACTGCCTTGTTTGTTTTATTTGTATTTTTTTCTTTTTTTTTTTAGTTTTGTTAATTCTAAGTAAGTTTTTAATCAATTGCAATCCTGCCAGATTTTCTGAAACAATTTTCTTATCAAACTTTAAAGCTATTTTTGTTTATATATATATGCATATATATAATAACTATATTATAACATGAAATTTCACATGATTAATTTTGAAAATTATCACTTTTTTAACACAAATTTCATAGTTCAAAAAATCAACATTTTTACAAACTTTTTAACAACTTTATAACAAGTTAACAAAGTTTTATATAGTTTTTTTTTTAAACATTCATGCTTTGACAAATTTGATAAATCTTGAAAAAAATTAGGTGTTAATATAATCAAATATTACTCAAATTATGTTAGTGTTTGTTAGTATAGAATTATCTTTTGCTGCTTTTAAATTATTTTAATTTATTTTCTCACCTTTTTTTAATCTTCATTCACTATTACACATAAAAAGTGGCATTTTACATGTTCAAACTTTAAACTGTAAAGTAACATCGATTAAAGAAAAGCTATATTCAATTTTTAACTTGTAAATAATCAATTACCCTGTTGTGAACTATTTCATTTTTTCATTGAAAACAATCAAATTTGCTTAGATTGTTGAAACTAACATAAGTGTCCTCATCTAATTTTTTACAAGAAAAAACAAACTATGAAATTAATTCATAAAACAAAAAATACGTATATAAAATCTGGCAGAATTGCTTAAATGATAATAAATTGATTTACATTACAAAGATCATTCAGTTCTAATGATAATGATATTGACGGTATTCTCATTTGGACGTGGGGACAGTGGGCGACTGTCCCGTGATCGCAAGTCTTGACTGTGAGGGCGCCAGCAGTTCCTTGTAGTAGGCGCTAAACTCGGGCGGCAGGAAGGGATTTGCGGCCGCAGCGGCTGCAACCATCGGCGTCGGCAACAGTCCGTTATAGAAGGCGCTGTAGTACATCGGATCGATAAGTGGCAGGAACTTGTTTGGACTGTTTGTCGGCATTTGTGGTGGTCCCGGATGCGGTGGCGGCGGTGGTTGCGGCGCCAAAAAGGCGCTTCCTCCGGGACCATTCGTCACCACGCCTGGCGGTACGAACGCACTCGGCATACTATGACGACGCAAGCTATCAGGTGGCGCCACCATTGATTTCTCGCCCTCGCTCGTCCTACAACAATTAGTGCTTTATAGAAAATATTTTTCATATTTTAATTCGGACTAACAAATTAGTTAAATCAATTTTATTTACTTAAAATAATACATTTTAAGTTGATTTAAACATTTGTTTAAGTATATACATTAATGTAATAATATGTAAAAATATTATAAATACCGTCGATGGTGATGATCTCGACTGTGATCTGCTTTTCTTTTATCAAGATTAACAGATGGCGCTGCTGTTCTTCCATATCCACCGACACTATTGAGCTGGCTTAAATTCGGCACGTTGGGAATGACAACTGGATGACTGGTTTTTCGAGGCGTATATGGTGACACGGGCTCGCTTCTGGACATTGCACTCACAAATTTGTCGTTTACCGATGGTTGCGGAGTTTTTCTGTGAGGCGACATTGTTCCCGAACCGACGCTGTTTGGTCGAATCGGTGCGGGACTTGCTTTCTTCGGGCTCACTAGTGTTATTTCAAGGTTGTTGGAGGCCATTGTTCGACCGTCAAGTACATTCGTGTACGTCGCCGAAACCGGAAAATGATTTTTACGAGGCAGTTCCAGTGGCGTTACTTGATGATGACTCGGTTTTTCCCTGTAAAATTATTCAAACTTTAGTAATGTGCTAAAAATATGTTTAATATTAAGTGTGAAAAAAAGATTATTAAACAAATAGTGTCTTCATAACTGTAGAGAAATGTTGTGTAACATAAATAATTTCAAACTAATGTTTCAACAAGAATGTATAATTGAAATAAGTTACTTTAAATTACATTTGCATTATTTTATTTCTAAGCAAATTTATTGCACTAAATCATCTTTCTAAATTAATCATTTTGTTTAATCAACATTTTTCCTTATTCAAACTAATTACAACAAATATTTAATATTATAAGTTTTGCTAGCTTTGTTGATTTTTAAATATTAAATAAAAACATATTTTTTTCTAGTTTAAACAATGTTGTTAGCTTTTTTAAATTTTTAATATTAAAATCTACAAGTTTTATATGCTAATATAATTACAACTGACCTATAGCCGTGTGAGCTTTTTGTATCCAAATTAAGAGGACTTGGTCTTGGCACAACTGGTACCCTCACAATTTCAAGATTCGGTCGGGAGAAGGTTTGCTTTTGCGTGAGGTCAAGGACACCAGATGGCATGACCTCACCACGCACTAGGTTAATGCCAGGTTGATGACCACTACCGCCATACTTCGGTGTCACGAGGATCTCCTTTGGATTCCCGTAAACAGTTTTCTCATTGTGCGCAAATATGGATCTGCTTTGCGTGACTCTTGGTGGAATCTGACGGCCGTTTACCGCAACCGATGGTACACCAGGTGGCGTTGAAGCGGGAAATCGTCTACTTACTCCCGCGCTTGCGTATAACTGCAACAACGCGTTGCCCGAGTTTCCCACGTTTATTACTCGACTGTTCGTCGAGTTACTGCTGTTACTGTTGTTACTTAAATTGTTGTTGCTGTTAACATTACTGTTATTGTTGTTACTATTGACAACATTATTGTTAATGTTGTTTGACCTAGATGGCAGCATATGTCCGATGTCTGGCGTCACCGTAACCGAAATCAGTTTTGGCGTAGTGACCGATGGTTGCGCTACCTGCGCTAGTTTCTCTTCTACTTTTGGTGTCGGAGGTGGCGCCACCTGTGGCTGAATTACACTGGGTCTTGTATCCAGTTCCACGGCAGTTACTTCTAGTCTGAAATTTTATTTATATTATTATTATGATTATTTAAAACTACTTTCTTAATTTAAAATTGAATATGCTAACAAAATGTACACATTAAGGTGTTTTCTTTCACGAAACCGGTAACATTAATTAATTTTTTATTACTCAGCCATGAAAAACGCACTTTTCGCTCTTTTTATAGGAAGAATACTTCATAGGAAGAAATCGAAAAGTGCTCCCTCGTAACATAAAACATGGTTCATACCATGGGAGACAAACAGAAAAACCTCGCCTTTGGCTCAGATTGTAAACTTTGCACGAGATCGCGAATTTCTGTTTTTGTCTCCCTTGGTATGAAATATGCTATTTTCTTTTACTTGTTTTCAATTTTCACGACTGCTTTTAGTTATGAAAAACAGTACTTCTGTTGTAGGGAGCAGCAAAAATATATTTCGATGCTTAGTGTAAAAGAGTCTCATTGACTCTTAGCAGCGAAATATACTATAAAAAATAGGAAAGAAATTCTGCTTCCACTTTCGATGTACAAAAGAAAATAAAATACATATTTGAACTAACCCTCCTTCTCTCAAAATTTCAAGCTTCCGTTTCTTAAAACTCGGAATAATTAGTTTATCGCCCTCGCTTTCAAGGTCAATGACCTCAGGAGATCGTGGTGTGACCATTTTTTCAACATAAATGGGCTTTTCGTCATAAAGAGGAATATTCTCTTTGCCCTGAGCGATCAGATTTGTCTGCTTGGTGTCGAGTTTGATGTCTTTCATGTCTTTCTCAGGTGGTGGCGTTAATGTCACCACCGTTGGCGGTGTACTTGGCGACGACGAAGGCGCCACCTGATGACTGACAAGTAGACTTGCATTGAGCTGACGTTCCAGTGCACTCTGACTCGAGCCATTTGTCGGTGTGGTCGAAGGTGTGCTAGACGGCGTTGACGTCGACGTATTCGACGATAGCGCCGGACTTGGCGGCTGCGCTGGAGGTACATTTCCCGTGCTTGGCATCGTAGTCGTCGTCGTCGTCGTTGTCGTCTTTGGCGTCATCGTCGTAGTCGTCGTTGTTGTTGTTGTTCCCGCAATTATTGTATTCAAGGACTTAAGTCGTTCAGGCTTCACTCGAACACTTCTTAATGACGACATCTTCCCGGAATCGGACCTCGGTTTGTCACCCGGAAGGAATGGCTGTAATTACATTTAATATATGCTTATTGTTGTTTCAACTAGGAAAATAAAACAAGTAATTACAAACAGCTATTAAGCAAATGATCATTTTTGTCAATTGCAATTAAACATCGTACCGTCGTGGAAATAATTGACTGTACAGGTGGTGGCGTGACTGTCGTTGAATTTGCGTTTGAGAATGAATTTGAATTCGCACTCGAATTTGTGTTCGGGCTCGAATTTAAATTTGAATTTGAATTGGAACTAGAATTCGTGCTGGAATTTGACGTTGCTTCGGCGGGCGTAGGTGAGGCTTCTTCGGGATAGTTGTTTTCGGTTTCCTGTTTAACCTCGATGACCTCGTCAGATGTATTACTCATTTTCATACGTCGTCCGAGATTTGGTTTCAATTTCACCTCATCACCTCGCTGATACCTTTCATACGGCAATAGTAATCTGTAAACATTTTATCGACATTAGTATTAATAATTCATGTTGAATACACAGAAATATGCCTTTAAAAATAGCTTCTATATATGTAGATTGTGAATTGTAAAAATTTAATTCTTGTTCAATTTCTTAACAAAATGTAAATTAATAATTTATGACTAATACAGGAAAAGGGTAAGTTCTTTAATTTGTTCTTTTATTTATTAAAACCTTTCATAATGGCGTCTAGTAATAGTGGCGGCGCTAGTAGATGCTGTGTTTCCACCAATGTCATCATAAATTGATTTCCACAGGCGTCCAGCACTTACAGAATCGTATCCTCCTAACATTTGCACTTTTGAGTAAAATAAGTATAAATCAACTGAAACAAAAAGACATTATAATCATTAGACATATTAAACAGTTTTCAATTAAGATTGTACAATATGTTGATAATAATCAGTAAGTGATATCATACTTTGCCTATAACCGAGCAGTGGCATTTTGCCAACCGGAGTACCACGCGAATTCATGAAGTTTTGCACATCAGTGATGAACTTCTTCTCTTCGGCAGTGGTTTTACGTTCGCTACGACGTACGCCAGAGGGACGTCCGCTGTTCGTCGTCTGACTTGAACTCAACGTCCCCACACTCTTCGACGTCGACGCAACTGAAGCTTCACTTTCGTTGCTAGACTCACCCGGCGAAGCACTTCGCTTTTTCCGTTTTCTTCTAGGCCTGCCTTTTAACTTAGGAGCTGAAAATACACATTCTTTAAATAATATACATATTTTCTTCACAATATTATTTATTGGATACTTTGTTAATATTCTTCAATAATCTATTTGAGAAATATATTAAATACTATATATTAATAAAACCACTATCCATTACATAAATTAAATACTATTTCAAAAAGAAGTAAAAAAGTAAAAATAATGATTCATCATAATTTTTCATTTTTTATGTATAAAATTTATTCACAAACTGTAATTTCTATATTATTAAATTAATAAGTAATACAATTTTATCATCATCATAATTAAATATTTGAAAGGAGAAGATGTTTAGCTGATTCTGCTGAATATCTCATTGCTCTGGCATTAAGTGTGTTAAAGTAACTCCACTAATTCCACAGAAGCCTCGGTATACCCAATTTATTGCACTGGATTATATTTACGTAAATGTGTATTTGTACGTGAATGTGCACGTGTGTGAGTGAGTTTGTATGTCAACAACGATAGTTTGTACTCACGTTATTTACATTTTGCAAACACACATGCCAATCTTGACAAACACACTCATACATTTTGAACTTCGATTATATGTGTGTCGATCCATGTTCTCTTTTTCTTGTATACATTTCCACAAAAAGCAATTTCAATTTCAGTTTAAATTGTTTTTTGCTTTCATTATGATTTTTTGAATTATATTTATATTTTAATCTTTTTTTAATTATGCTATTTTTCTTTTGAATTTTTGTTTTGAATTTCTTTTGAATAATTGTTTCAGTTAAATATTTAATATACATTTATTCAGATAAAATATTTCAGTTCAAATATTATTTTTTAATGGATTAAAATAATTTAGAACAATTTTGCTCAAATAAAAATGTAGAAATATTTATAAATTTCACAAATATGTTAAAATTATAGTTTTTAAATTGTTAAATAATATATAGTAATAAGATATTTGTACAAATAAATAAAGAATACAATTAATATAATTAATCTTCAAGTAATTATTTCTATTATTTGTTTTTCAGTAAAACATTTTCCTACTAAATACAACTACAGTGCGAAAACATTTCTAAAGAGAGTTGTCTACAGTTTTAAGTTAAAAACAATCGTAAAATCAAGCGAAACATGAATCACATTGTTGTCATGCGCAAATAAAATATTACATGAAAAAACTTTTCGTATTTATTTTCCCGTGTGATATTTATTTCATTTACTTTCTTGAGAAATGACCAAATAAATTTTTTAAATTTCGTGTCCAATTTTATTGTATTTAATAATCTAAGAATGATGATAAATTGAACAATCATTATAAACTTTATATGAAGAAGATATATGATTATTTTTTGTATTATAATTAAAAATTAAAAAAGAAACTGTAGATTAAAGTTATAACAAATACTTAAAACTATGTTTCGACAAATTATAACATTAAATAAAAATAATCATCAAAATTATTTGAAGACAGACTACTAACGATTTAAATAAATATTATTTCAACTAAAATTAAAATATAAAATAAAATTAGTACATAAAGAAAATAATTTAGTCTTACCGGAATTTTCAAATGTTAAATAAACAACTCGATTGTTGGCAATTTTCATTACAATTGGCATTTTGTTTGTATAAGCTAATTTTGATAAAAAAATATCGTTTTATTCGTAGAAGAAAAACAAATTTGATAGTAGAAAAGAATTTACATGAAATATAAAAACCGAATGTTTCAAATGATTTCGCAACGTCGCTGAATGTATTGCATACATATGTAAAGAATGAAAATGTAGTGGGGACTGAGGGTTGTATTCTTAGAAACCATCCACCAAACCGTAATTAATATTTTTCTCATTATTTCTTATTATTATTTAATCATAAAAATAGATTAAAAAACAAAACGTTTTATAAAAAAATAGTAAATTATAAATTTATAAAATAAGTAAGACATTTTATTTTTTAAAGTGAAATTACAATAATTCTTTAATAAAATTAACGACCATTATTTACGAAATATATATATATTTATATATGTATGAAATTAAAATATACTCAAATCATATCTAATTTTATATCTTTTAAATCAACTGTTAAATATTTTGATCTTCTTTATGATCAAAATATATTCCCTTTTAATTGATTTTCAAATATAAATTGTACGGCAATGATTCGATGTTTATCGAAAATGAACTTTATTCAATTTAAGCATCATATAAATCTACTTTCGATTTAATTAAAAGAAGATATTTTTAATTTTCTAAATGTATATTCTTGCTTTTATTTATTGTTCTCAAATATTGTTAAGTAAAAGTCCTTTAATTAACAGAGATTTTTATTGCAATGAAATTAATGGGCATTTGAAATGGCTATAACTACAAAAATATAGTTAAAGGAAAATTATTACTCGAAGTTGAAAATCAATTAAATTTCTTTACTTGACATTTACAGGTGTGTAAAAAGTATCGGAAAACTTGAAGAAAAACATAAAGAATGACAAAAAAAAAATGAAAAGCAAAGAACATCTACGAGCATTAACAGAGATCAATGTATGTAATTCATATATTTTTAGTACTATTAATTATGTTTATTATTAAATTTAAATACGTGGTTGAACACAAATAAGTATTTAAATAAGAAAAAGTTACATTAATCATGGATGGGTCGATTTTTGATTGATAAACCAAAAAAATGATTCTATCAGAAATTACAAAAGTGCATAGTAAAACAAGGATAAAATTTTCTTTTGTAATTTTTACAAAATGAATAAATGCTAAGTCAGACTTAAATTTCGGAATATTTATAAATCAATTACGATTAATGTATGGAATTAATATATGCAATTTTGTTCTATATTGGATTTATTATTTTTATGTTATAAAAATAATGAATGTGTTATACCTAAATGATTGCACAAAAGTTCATGTGTTTCGAGATCAGGGTAATCGAAGGTGTCCCGGCAAAAGAGGACTCGAGTGCCGGGCAAGGCCGTGAAACCTCCAAGAGCCGCGGCAACGGATGACGCCAGCCAAGATGGCTCGGAGCCCTCGAGCCTCCTGAGCAACGCTCGGTACCGGCAGTATCTCGGATAAGACAGAACCACCACTCGGGTCTGACAGTCCCCCGGGTCTGGCTTTTTCACGCCATTTAATGTGTTTTCGAATTCCTTCTGTTGTTTTTCCACATCGGAGAAATCGATACCAGGATCTGTGAGCACCTGTGGCAGCATATCTGGATCCCGAGGACTGCTTTCGGGCGAGGACGACGGCGTCGACGGATACGATACTTCTCGACCCCAAGACCATTCTAGCGATGGCGACAGCCATGTTACCAGATCGTGTACTCGTACTACGACTTTCTCCGAGATTGTGAGAACTTCATCCTGCAAACAAATTTCAGTCATTAATATTGTGATAATCAAATTGATAATCAAAATAACTATCAGAATTTCTATTTGACTAACTATATTTCACTGTATAATGTTATAGCATCATTACATTAGGTTTTAGTATACGTATTATGTTTCGCAATGTTTGCAATTATACATATTTGATCAAGTATTAAAAAGTCTACGTCAAGATGCATAAAGTGAACTTTTTATATGGTCGAAACATCATTATCATCAATCATCAAAACGTATATTTAAATTTTATCTCAAGAAGATACCTTAAACAGTGATCAATTTTTGCATAATGTTACCCAATTTCGGAGTATGATCAAACTAAAACCATCATTACAGTAGGTCAAGTTCAAACTGTACAAAGTGGTCAAATAAGGATTGAAACATCAAAAAGTTTGAACACCGGTCAAACTCCACAACGAGTTGTACATGCAAAACTTGATCAAGCTATATATTCCAAATCGCGACTTCGAGCAACGATCAATTTTAATAAAACTCTGAAGTGTCTTTGGATCAACATATTGTGAACTATCATTTGCACAAACAGTGCAAATGATATTTCAATTCAAAGTTCTAGTGACGGTCAACATTTAAACAACGGTCAAACTACGACAACAAACTGCGGTCGGTTGGAATCAAAAGTTCTGGTTTTAAACTTTGAAAAATGTTGGACACATTGTAAATATTGTTAACGTAAATGATAGTTCAGTTAAAAACACATTTTTCAAACACATGTAGAAAACAAATATATAATAGAAAATATAATTTAGAAAAAAACTTACATTATTTTTAAATTCAATTTTAAGGAAAACAAATATTGTTTACAATAAAATCTTTAGCATGCAAGACTTAATTTGTCGTGTTAATGAATATTTATAAACTATTTTTTTAAATAATGTTATTCAGAGTAAAAATTTAATTTATTTTACTTTTTTTTAATTTCCAACAAATGTTTGTCCACAATTTAACGTTTACTTTTTTAAATTTAAATATTACATAAACCGTGAATATAAATTAAATTTAGAAAAGTAATTAAAATGTAAATTTTGTTTTTCAAGAATTTACATAAAATAATTATGTAGAGACAGAAATGATAGAATAATTGGAAAAAATATAAATTTGACAATTTATATATTGTAAAAAATACGAATTTTCGTATTTTGTATGATGATATAACAATGTGAATTAATTAATTTCAGAATATTTTGAAAATACTGATTTAAAGTCGATATACAAAACATATAAGTAGAAATATTGTAAATATTATTCTTTGTGATTATAAAGGGCTTTTGATCGACCGAAATTCTGGAGTTGGTTTGCATTTTGAAACTTTTTCGGTAGTCCTGATTCTGTGCTTGTGTATATTATATTTTTATTGAAAGATATATTCTTTTTCTTCATCGTTTTTCAGTAATTTGTAAGTTTGTATATATTGAAAATATTATATTTAATAATCATATTTATATTTCACTTGTCATAAAGATTGCTTAAATCTATTTAATGCTTATTAAATATATTAAACATGTATTTTAATATACAATCGTATATTTTATCAGGAAATGTCGGAAGAATGTGCGATATGTTTGGGAAATATAAAGAAACGTGCTGGCACGAACTGTATGCATTTCTTTTGTTACTCTTGTATTCTGAAGTGGACTAAAATACGACCGCATTGTCCACTGTGCAAAGAAAAAATCACTTCTATTTATTATAATATAATTAATGATAAAAATTACAAGGTGTTAAAAATTGATCAAGCGACGAAATCTGCAAATTCTACAAATCAACATCCAACTAGTGAGATTTGTAATAATTATATAAATAAATTATCCATCCATTTCTTATATATATTAATAAAGTACGAATTTATAGGTCAAAATGAAAGCAGACAAGGACACCGAAGCTCGACACAAACCCAAAGTTATCGGGAAAACGTTGTTGTCAATACACTTTTTAATACTGAATACATTTTTCATTTGCTTATAGAAAGGTAATAAATTATGAAATGTATTTAAAATTATATTTTATTAGATTACAATATTTAATAATTCATTAATAATTATATTCTATTTATTAATAATTTATATATTATGCGAATTTAAATTTTTAATTTTTAGCTTTTGGGAACGATAATAATGGAGAGTCAAACAATACAAATTTGGTGAATATTCATTTAGATTACATAATTTCATTTTGTAATTCCATGAAACATAAATTTTGTTGCTGGGAATCTTCCAGTAGGATGAATTTAATTTATTTGTTGATTCTAATTTTGTAACTTATATTTATTTGTATATGTAAATTAAATTATCACATTTTTAAAAATATTTCGTAATAAATTATTTATTTGAACAGGTGAATTATTCAAGTTTGTCTCCCCTTTCTATACATAATTTTAAAATATAATATAAATCAACATTTATTTAAATTTAATATAATGTTCTCTTTTTGAATTTTTGCTGTCACATTTCTTATTATATTGTACTTCATTATTCTTTTATTTTTATTTCAACATTTTTCAAACTTTATAAAAATTGAGTAAATGTAAATTCTTCTTAAATGTGATATGAAAGTTTAATTAAAATTAACATTCAAAACGTGACATGTTAATATGTCTCTCGTGTTTTAAAAGTAATATCGCGCTGAATCAAATATTGTGTAAGGACATGAAAAATTTGCACAGGATTTAGTGATTATCTGTCACAATCATGCGCTCGTAAATGAAAACTTTCATGCAATATAATTACAAAAGAAATATCATAAAACATATCGAAAATATTGTTCCACTTTTATTACGGTAATTTTTTCAATATACTATTATTTTAATTAATTCTTAATTAAATAATAATAATTAAAAAAAGATACATTTTTAATATTTTGTTTATTGATATTGATAATAAAAATTAAAAAGAAAAATAAGTTTTTTAACTGAAGGTGAATAAAAAATGTAATTACATTAATTTAATGGAATGCATTTTACTAACTTTTTATTTTAATTGTATTATTTTCATTAGTTTTGTTAATTAATTGTTATTACTGGTTTTTAATTGAAAAAACATACAGAAGATTAAATTCGTTCGGAGATTTTTTTTTCAGTAAAAGCTTTAGTCTCTATTATTTACACATCCCATGAGTGCAGAATTTGTGATTTCATCGCCAACATTTAGGTCAAATCAATTGATTTCTCATTAACATGCGCGGAGCGCGTGGAGTGCAGATTAAATTTGACAACTACAATATTCTGATATTTTTTTTCTACTTATAACAAGATAACGCAAAAATCAATGACCCTTTTAAATTTTATTATAAAAAAATAATTATATTTTTTTAAATATTTATTAATTGTCAATAGAAACAATAAATTTTGGCAAATTTTAATAATGCTTTATTAGCTTTGTTCGAATATCCAAAATAATAATTCTCTCCACACCTCTCACACTAATTGAACCATGACAGGTGGCTAAGAGTTCGCTCGAAATCCAAACGAATCGAGCGATCACCCATCCAAGTAATGATCACGCTCAACTCTGCTTAGCTTCGGAGAGCACCGAAGCAAAACCGCCGATGACCCACCACAGTATCGATTTATTAATTAAATTTGTACACTTCCAATAAAAATCAATGATTGATAAGGTAATAAGCAATTTTATGTACCCAATTTCATTTATTCATTTTTAGTGGACACTTTTAAAATTAATTAACTGATGAAAAAAATTATTGACTTCCATTTCCGTTCAACAATTGAGGTATAAAAAATTCGCGCTGCCGTTTGATGAATTTAATAGGTTCGATTTATGACTGATGTTGAGCTCGTATTTTTTGCACTAATATTTGCACGTGTGTTTATATGGCGCATTCGAATTGATACGAAGATTGTGTAGTGAACCAAACTGAATATGTATTTCATCGTTGCTATGGTGATACAACATTCGGCTCCCTAAACGCATCGGCGTGTGCCATCATTTTGTCGACACCATCTGGCTGACCAAAAATTACTGACTCGTCTAATATACTACTTTGCATACTCTATTGTTTTTGCAAATAACCAATAAACGATTTCTATTAACTTTCATGTTTTTCTGTTGAGTATACAAAAATGGCATTGTATATTATTAATTAAAAAGGGAGACAGTTTTTTGGACATAATTGCTACGATTCCTTCACTCAGAAAAATGTCAGTTAAATTAACGAAAATGTAGTTGACTCAACTATCTTTTGAAGTTAAATACAGTCAACCGAAGTGATAGTTGCCTCAACTATCACGTAGTTGCCACAACAAATGTATAGTTCATTTAACTATAAATCAGTTGTTTTAACTAATATCTTTAATTCATTTAAATATTCCACTGAACTAAAAAAACTGGTTCCTGATACTGTTTTTTTTTCTGTCAGTGTTCATATGATTTAAATTATATAGCATGATACAATTACAATATACTTACATTAACATTAAAACATATATAAATTAATCTAAAAAATAAATTGAATGAAAGTGAAAAAATATAATAATGATAGTAAAAAGATTATTTGTTTTATAGATTATCAATTAAAATAGTTTAAATTAATTACACATCGAAAAATGAATAAATGTTTTGTTTAAATTAAACTATGCAAGTTAAATCGATTATTTCGAAAGGATACTGTTATATAATAATGCTTTTCATTTGAAATTCGGAATCGATCAATTTTGCGACATAATTAATTAAATATCAGCGTGCGTTTATTTAACGAGTCGCGGCTCCGTAGTTCACAAAGCATATGCAACCATAAATTCATGAACGTCACGGATAAAAATACCCGAATTTTTAAATATTTTTATTTCCTCATATTGGATTTCATATTATAAAGCACACAAATAAAGCTATACATTATAAATATCTATTCACATACATATATGTATGACTATATATATATATATATATATATATATAATTTGTGCAAAATCAGGCGCCATTCATTTCGCGTTGTCGAGGGTACATTTAATTACCCGGGCCATCGTTATCGAACGTATCTAATTACACGCTCGATGTAATTGTTGAATTTGTCTAGTTGATTAACAATTGAATTTATATTTTTGTAATTAATTTTTTAAATTAATTATGCAAATCATTTGTTTTTCATTTAATTAATTATTATTAACATAGTTTTTATTGATCTGTTTACATAATTAATTCAAATATCATAACAACACAAATAAAATATATTTCTTAAATATTATTTGGAGTTGTACAAAAGATTTCATTTAATTCGAAATAAATGACAAATAATTATTTATACGTGTCAAAAAGTGTTATTAAAGGAAATGCTTAAATGACGCACAGTTTGTAGCAACTTGTGTTAATAATGTTAAATAAAAAGAAGAATTAGATGCTGTATAAACGTAATATTGCAGTTGACATATTCGCCGAGCGTACATAATGCATTCATACGAAGTGTATAGTTATAGAGAATGGAATACGTAGCGTGTCAGTACAATGGTTCTCAACTTGTGTGTACACATGTCTAACCGCCCTTTATTATATTGCTTTTGCCAAAGATCGACGTAAATTATCATAACTGTCTTCTGTCCTGTGATTGATCATATACATGACTCTCTTCAACCATTAGTATGGATATGTCATTTCAAATTGTATTATTATGTTACTGTTTAAATACAATCGCGAAATTCACGTGAATTATTTATTTATTCACATAGTTGAAACCGTTTATCACTGCAATTCATTTATGTTGACAAATTGAAGTTATAGAACTTGTGTTTCATTTAGAAAAACATGCGTTCAAATCGTTATGTTGACAACTTTTATATTAGTTTTAATTCATTTCAAAACTTAATAATAAATTAGAAATAAATTAAATATTAATAGTTAATTTTCTAACAAAACTGTTTAAATTAAATATTAATCGTTAGTTTTATTTAAAAAAACTATTTTTAGTTGTTTAAATCAATACATGTGAAAAGAAATAAATATTTTTTAGATTAATGATTTGAAAGAAATGGAGTGGTACATTTTTTAATTTATATTGAAATTTAAAATGTATAAAGTTTATTTTATAAATTAATTATTTATTTTAAATATGTTAAATTGATATGATAAAGCGTATGTTAAACAAATATGTACGTGATATATTAACTATTTGATATTGCTATTTCCAGAGAAGTTGTCGTACAAAATTGGAATTTAATGTTTGGAATAAAGGTAACTTTGAGAATCACTGAACAGCATAAATCATTGTTAGATTAAACCCTGGAGCATGCAGCGGTGGATGGGGCAATGGCGCGCTTTCACAGAATATAGGGTGAACCAAAGCACCGACCCATTTATTTTACTGATAACATTTGAAGTACTCTGCGAACGTCGATTGCGACTAAATATTAATCATTAAGCAAAAGATTATTTATTATGCGCATAATTCAATTTTCAATTGAATTTACCCGTGTCTTTGAATGAAGAAAAGTGAAATTTACACGCATAATTCAAATTCCCTCACCAAATTTAAATCTTTTATCCTTTTTTAACCATTTTGTTAAATTAAAAGACCATATTTTCTTTCTCGCCAATTTCTTAAATCTTGCCGGCGCATTTAAATATGTTATCATCAAAAAAGCGAGTTTTAATGAAAAATTAAATGTACAATGTTCATTAGATACGTGTATTTTATGTAAATATAGTTTCTCAGTTTTAATTTAATTAACTAAAGTAACGAATTATGTATATTGTGTATTCAGTTAAGATAAAATATGGACGTGATTTGTTGAAATAAAATAATTACGGTAATAAAATAAAATTTGTTGAAAAGAATGAGGAATTCCGGCAAGCTTAAAATTATGTACATTTCAAGTTTAAATTGCACTGCAAGATATTCCACGGACGAGTTGAATGAATATTTAGTTACATACGAACGTACTCAAGCGAATTTAAGTTGATTTAATTTAACTTCTGTGCTATAATACAGAAAAAGATATTTCAAGGATTTATATAAACGATGTTTCAGAGAGTTTGTACAAAAAGACATTTTATTTTCTGTTTCATGAAACTATATTATTGTCTACTTGTCTACTGCAATTAAAAAACATTAACAAAGATTACATATGTGTTTCTTTTTATTGTATTTGCTGTATACAATTGATTAAGATTCTGTTCTAAATTTCAAGGCAAATAAAATGAAATTTTACTTTTCCAGTATAAAGTTTAAATACTTTTGATTATTTTATTTGTGATTGCTGTCACTTAATATGTAATTGTATTAAATTGGCAACAGTTTGGTGCAACCACTATAATGAAATTGCATAAAAAAATATTTTATTTGAATCAACTACATTAATAACAAACATCCAATTAGGAAAGTTTGCAGTTACAGCGCGCGTAACGTTGATGTGATTTCGACGAGAAACTTTATACTTAATTCACAAGGGATACACACGTATTATACATATACAGACAAGCCATGATTGAAACGGTGCTAATTCCAAATAACATCCTTAATACGAGGGAACGTAACAGCATGTTGAATGACGTATTTACATATTATTAACATTTTGCGCAGAAGCCATTAGATGTTTTGTAAATTTCGTAATTACACAGAAATTACATAATCGCTTCACTTGGTATCTAATATACTTTTATTCAATCAAATTGTACTTATTAATCCAATATATTAGTATTTCTAGCGTCACAAAAATAACTATTAATAATAGAGTTAATAAGCAATACAATTTAGTATAAATAAAAATTGTGAATCAATAATATATATATTCATCGATGCATATATATTATATTATTTCGAATAAATCAAAATATATAATAAAATTTGATGTCCGAATTTGGTTCGACGTAAATATCGATTTGAACGTATTATGAGCAAGACATGAATAATAATTAAATGATTTGCATTTCACATTAAATTTGAACAAATTCATATTCCATCTGGAATTCGTTCAGATATTGTCTGAAGATCAAATAATTCATAAATTTATTGACGTAAAATAATGTAAAATGTGATTATCTGTTTAATTTTAATTAAACAATACAATAATTTCCGTTCGTTAGTTTATAATACTTGATAATGATTTTATATATAAAAATAAATTTATATTTGTTTATAAAAAAAATTATGAAATATAAATGATATATATTCTTCAAACGAAAAACAATTTTAGTACACAATTTCGAAGAAAAATTTTCATCTTGTCAACAAATCGTGCGAGCTATAACACAAATCGAAATCACCATTTTCTTCTTCGTCTTTCTCGTCTTACGGTACGACCAAAGAAATCAATTTGGATTTATGGAAAGTCTATTGACTTGCTTGCAGTTCTAAAGAAATCTTCAATTTTACACGC
This sequence comes from Gryon sp. ZL-2020, assembly GCA_022817425.1. Lineage (NCBI taxonomy): Eukaryota > Metazoa > Arthropoda > Insecta > Hymenoptera > Scelionidae > Gryon > Gryon sp. ZL-2020. The sequence goes on along the minus strand of JABFPJ010000137.1, from coordinate 29,889 downwards.
GTTCTCGAGGCGTTCGAATATTTCAAGCAGGGAATATCGTTGACCCTATACTTGAGATGTTTTTAACATTGCTGAAATTTATTTCATCTGTAAAAATAGTGACTTTAAAAATAAAAATAATTATCTTATTTTAAAAGAAAAAATATTAATAAATATTAAAATTTGTACTGTATATTAAACATTAATGTTAACAAATAATAAAAACAAAATATTGGAGATATGAATTCAAATACGAAATCTTGATAATATAAATTCATATTTGAAAATGTAAATCAATTTTAATTAAATAATTATTTTCTTTTAGCGTGAAACTTTTTATAAGTTTGTGTGGATGTTTTCATTTGAATTTCAAAACTGCGATTCTTCGATAGAAAAGAAATTATTCTCATAAAACATGAAAGGCAAATGCATGAAGAAAGCTTATTCAACTTTGAAAGTGCAATGCAAAAGCTCGCATACGCGGGCTATAACGACACTTTAGGAAATCAGGAAGTCGCATTCTGCAAAGTAAAAAGTTACAAAGTTTAATGATTGAATGGATGCAAAATTATATTGGGGTAAAGGAGGGGGAGGGCAGGGAATCGATGTTCTTGTTGAATGACGTTGTCAAGTTGAGGGTCTTTTGATGTCTTATGAGTTTATTTCGTTTGAAAATTGTATTATTTCATGTAGTTTCATACTTTATTGTATGATAATAAACATTTAATGGAAAATAAAATATTATCTTTTTTAGTATAAAATAAATTGTTTATTTCAATTATCACATCAATAAAAGTAATTTGTAAATTGAATATTGCAACATAAAATAATATTAAATATACAAAATTATCTTTGATATTTTATCTGTTATTTTCTTGTATAATTCAATTTCATTTCAGTTTACTGTCTATATATATGTATAAGTTATATAAGTTTTTATTTGTAATACTTAACTTAGAATAATGTATTTTACATTGTAATTTTTATTGTTCTTAAATTTTTAACTATGAAATATATTTAACATGAGTAAATACGAAAAAAAATGTTCTTGACGTATAAAAAAAGACATCAAATGAGCCTGAAAACCCCTTATCGGAGACCCGACAACTAAGTTATGGGATCGTTAACCCCAACCTTCTCATTAAGTATTTAAAGTATTTCATAGAATATAAGATTTTAAGTATCATACAAAGAACGTCATTCTGCTTTATTGATTTTCAGATTATAATCACATTTTTCTCTGGGATGTTTTATTTTTACATTCTTTTCTCTAGTGCAGTTTTTTGAAGAGGTAATTTTATAATGCAAATATTTGAAATCATGCATTTTTTTAGATAAGTGACATATTTTCGTTTTAAATTATACACAAAAATATTTTTCTTGTAATATTTGGTTAACTTGTAAAACCTATGGAATAAAAAGATAATAAATATTTTTTATACAAATATTTGTTTCTACTTTTGTATAATATAAAAAATCTGTGTCCTTATTATTTGAAAATTTATTTCGGTTAAGAAACATTGAATAAATCGAATAAACGATGTATAAAGCAAAAAAATCAATCGCTGAAAGATGATTTGAAATTCAGCGCAGTCGAAATTTCACGACAATGATTTTCTAAAATTATCTACGGTCACTTGGCAATGCGCCCCGATATTATATAAAGACATAATAAACCGGCATTAAAACGAAACTTGACGTTCAATATTATTCCAACGTTGAAGTTTACTTAATTGGAAAAGTTATTTTTCCATTATAATATTTCAAAGGAATTTTCGTTTCAAAGAAAATAACAGACGAATAAAGTAGCAAATTGAACATATAAATGAAACAAAGAAAACTTTTAAAATGCCGCAGAAAATGTTAAGGAAAAATCGACATTAAATTTAGTTTTTCATACAAATTGCATTGTTCAAACTAAACTTAAACACTAGAGAAAATATTATTATTAAGTAAAAAGTGAAAATATATTAAAACTAAAGATATTATATAAACAAGTTCAAAAGTGTTAAACACTTAGTTTCACATTTTTATAAATGTTTTTATTTTATGTGTATATAATAAAAGTGTATAATCATAGTTATAATTAATTTATTTGATAGTTTAAGGGTCGGTTTTCTCAACTGTAATTTTACGGAAATTAAGTTGCCGCTTGTATTATCCAAGTTGCATTGTCGTCGCTACGTTAACGTGAACTTCACTGACAGTAGGGTAACTACTACTACCACAAACGTCACGTTTCACGAAATCGATTTTTAAATCTTGTTTCAGTCGACAAACTTTGGCTTTATAATCTTTCTGACAATTTAACAAAGATTTTTCAATAAAATAATAAGATTATATATTATACAAGTTTGATTATGGCAAAGAAATTAATTATATATGTATTTTTAGTATAAAACTTAATATTAATATTGACAAAATCAATTAAGTTATCAAATATAATATAAATATGTACATATTAATATAAATTTATATATCATAACAAATTGATTATTTGTCAATGCATTGATGTAATTATATTATAAGTCAGTGAGAAATTAAATACAGCAACCGAAGACTCGCGCGATACCTGCAAAAGATAAGCGGATCGCAATTACGGGGCTTAACGCTGTACGACGTGTCCGGAATGCGTACCCTTTGCTATGTATATATACATATGTATATAAATATATTTATATATATACAGATATATGTTAGTGCAAAAGGTTAACGCAATTGTGCCAGATAAAAGTTTTCAAACTTCTCTTATCACACACGGGCTTTATGGAAATTAATGAACAACTTTTACGAAAGCGCTTCACTTTCATATTTGCATAATTTCGACCAGTTCTCTTTTAATTAAAAAGTTTATTTAAACGTCGAAATCCTGATATTTTTATATGAAAATACAAACGATTGTGTTGAAGAAAGACAAAAAATACGAAGAAGAAACACACGAAGAGAAATTTAATGAACGCACAATTCTTTTGCACTATGACATTTAAACGCTTTCGCTTGTGTAAGTGTAATTACTTGGTTTTTAATTTTTACTATCAAACATAAAGTGATATTAATTTTAATTGTACTTTTCACTAAATTTTATTCTTACCTTATTTAAGAATATAGCATTTCATTCTAATTATTATAATTTGTAATTCTTACTTTGTTTATTGATTTTCGTTTAATTCATTATAATTAATATTTTAAATATAAAAAAATTTGCCTTTAAACACTTTTATCTGAAATTGTATTTGAATGTTTATGTAAATGCAATGATTTTTGTTAAATTGTATATTTCATTAAATTTCATTAAATGTGTACTTTTCTCTATGATTTTCTGATTTCATTGAAAATAATTGCAAAATTATAAATAGCGGAAATTTGCTATAATGATCGTATAGTTGTCGTCGTCTCTTTTGCAAATCTTATACAGATGAACTCGTGGAACAGGTACTGGACGCATTAGTATTCTCTCGTAACACGAACAGCATTTCGATTCCATCGACATTTCTATATATATATATATATATATTACTGAATTCTCATGTACGTACCTGCAACAGAAAGAAAAAGAAACATTATAAATATTTGTATCATAAAATTTGACATATAAAGTAATTAAAAATGTTTATTAATAAACAATTTATTACAAATTAATCTTAGAAATGTCTCATTATTGTTACTGCATAGTGTTTAATATGTTAAACTATAGAAAATAATGATTGAATGCAGATAAATGATAAAATAGTGACTATATGTTGAAATAGACATTGTATGTGAGAAATATGTTTTCGTTGGCACGATACGTCGATATTCACATCTCATAATGTTACTATTTATACGCTCTCTACATTTCGATGAAACAATTTAAACTTTTCTGTTCATTTTAATTACATATTTTTGCATAGCAATACCTCAATTACGTTCATTACATCCACTTGAGATTTAACAACATTTGTTGGAAAATTTAATGCACACATTTATTTTATAGTTATTATAATAACTCAACATTCTATTTTATGTTTATATTGATATACGATCAAACGATACAATTGTTGAGTTTACTTTGTACCTAATGAAAGCAGTTTAATAATTAAATATTGAGTACTTCCCGACAGTAACACATATAATATTAATATGCGGTCAAATATTAATTTATATGTTGTTTAAACAGTCATATTTAAGCTATTCTATTTTACATAGAATTATCTTATTGATAATATTAAATTATAATTGTTCCAGGCGGATCATCATAATATTAAACATCATAACTAAACAAATTGTATTACTATCATATTAATTGAAACTAATATTGAAATATATTGATTATTTCGATAAAATAGCAAGTTATCAAATATTTGTATTATAAATTTGATATGATGTGAGTAAAATTTTACAAATTATTATATTTATAAATAAAATATTTGTGTTATTAAATATAAATATTATTTTTCACTGTACAATCAACATGTAATTTAATTAACATGAAAAGCAGGGTGTTGCGTTTTATCGATACTTGGTTGACTCGAGATAGAATGCTCTCGTCAGCATCTTTTCTTTGTATTGCATTCCTCGCCCCATATCATCTCGCCCACCCTTTCTTCAAACCAAGAGCATCTTTACAAAGCGAAGTAAAGGGTTGCAATTCGCGTTAAAGCTGCTGTTACGACCCGATTTCATGTTATGAGGTCTACTGAATACACAATTGTAATTCAGTAAAAGAGTTTCCAAAGCTATACGCTGCATTTGAAACATATACAATATAAACTTCTAATCCGATTTCTGATATTAACGATTTGTTTTCACAAATCAAAGGAAAGCAATAAAATGAAAACGTGAAAAGAAAAAGAAGTACTTAAATGGAACAATAGTATATATATTTGTAGAAGTTAATTGAATTTTGACATTTATAAATAATATCAAGTATTATTATGAAGACTTGAATTAAGTCATGACAATTCTTATATGCAGAAAAATGTTGATGTCAAAAAGTGTTGATTGAAAGAAGTCGTTAATCAAAATTTGAAAAGTTTCAAGAGTGTTTGAACAGATTGTTAATATTTCATTAATGGTTTACGTTCTCAAGTGATTTTATATAACTACATGTTATTTCGTGATCTGGATCGTTGCCATTTGAGACTTTTGGCAGATATTTCCTGTCGACAATTTATGAAGGATAAATGTATAAAATGTTTGAAGTCAATGATTACGTTCATTTATAAATAAGTGATGCATTTTTGAACTGCAGCTTCATATTAACTAGCTTGTACAAACATTTACATGTAAATCAATAATTGAGATATAATATTACATTATAAAATGTATATACAATGCCTATTAAAACCATTCTTTTGTTTCACTAAAATATAAATGTTAAGTGTATGCATTATGACGATATTTGTATGTTATGAAATGGGTAAAATACAAAAAATCCATATCAGTCAATAATTTTTTTATCTATCAATTGACTATTATTGTTCAACTGACCGTTCGTCATCAACGTCACTCTGGAGATACATTTAATATGAATAAGTCCAGATACGTAAGCTGTTTCGAATATAATTACGGGTAATTACGACGTTAATTTGTCGCTTTGATGTTTGCAGATATTCCAACATTAATTTAATCCGCTCACTTATTCAAAACTGCTTGAAATATTTGTCAATGAAATTCTGCGTTAATTAAGCTGGATTTTAATTGACGAATATATGTATATATTATTCCACGAAAAAAATAATTTTGCCTGTTATTAATGTTGTCGCGTTGAAGTTTTCTTGAATGCACAACTAAATTGTCGTTAATTAATATTACCTTTGAAACTTATAAACATATATTATCAATAACAATATTTAAAAATGATGTTAAATTTAAAGTTGATTGTTAATAAATAATTGTTAATTGGAAATTACTGACTTAATAATTAATATTTAATCACAATTATCTTGTCTGATGTTTAGGATATTATTTGTGAATTATTATGGGATGTTAATGAAACGTTTATTATAAATTGATTAATGATTTATCAACAATCCAGTAGATCGACATTATAATCATTGCGGCATTTAATCAAGAATCTCATTTTCTTTTTGTCTACTCGCATTTGATGACAGTTACATTGGCAAAGCTTATCAATACACATTTATTTCATTAGTGTGCGTATACTGAGGTCTAGTTGTTTAAAATGCGCAACGCCAAGTCGAGAGCGAGCGCCTTCTATACCTCATCCCCACCATACATCCAAGTCTGCCATACGACGTTCGACTGGGGAACATGAAAAGTTTTCTCGCTTTTTGCATCTTTGATGTGTGTACACATTTCAAACTTATTCGCTATTTTATAAAGTGATTATATTTCATACATAATTTGTGTGTACAATATAATTTGCTCTGAGTCTACATTAAAATTCAATTACGTTTGATCTAATAATAACTCAAACTAAAAATTGAATTAAAGTAAAACCTTAATATTAATATACAAATAAATAATAATAAAAGAGATTTTTATTTCTATAAAATGTTTGTACAGTTTTTTTCTTTTACTGGAACAATAAATATGTTTTTAAAAGATTTCAAGATTTATGGAACATACATGAAATGAGAGAATGAATGGTTAATAAAATAGAAATTTATAGTACGACAATATATCATCGTAGAAATGTCAAATATTTCATTAATTATTTATAAGACGATAAATGGATACGAATTCAAAGCGTCGGTGGTTTTTGTGTAAATAATGTCGCAAATTTGAAGTGTTCAAATCAGGCTAATGCAAGTAAGTATGTTTTAACAAATGCAGCTTCTGCGGCTAGAGCACTGTCGGAATGGAACAATGTCGATGAAGATTAAGCTGTGAGTTATGCTGCCAACTTTGGAACAAGAGAAAGAACTTCGCCACAATTAACTATCCACTTTCAACGAGCTAAATTCTCGACTTTTTTTATCTTTCTTTCTCTCTTGCTCTCATTTTATTTGCATATAACTTCGTCTTATCGATAATCAATATGATTGAATTCTCTAAGTGCAATTATTGCAATATATTAAAACTGATATAAAATTGTGTTAAAATCAAATATATCAGTGGTGAGATTGTTGATAACAAATTTTAATCAACTTTGACACTCTTGAAAATAATTGGATAATCAACCGATATTATGCTTCCATAATTTAAACACTAATTTTAAACATGTGGATAATAATTATTAAACTATCACATCAATTAAAAAAATCTTATTACAGCATTACAACTAAATTTATTTGTTTCATCTTAGGAATATTTTTCTTTTTTAATTGAATTATATTTTATTGCTCATGTATAAATAAAAATTGATGTTGAAAAACTTCTTGATTCACGAAATACTTTACGCAACAGACCTCGAGCTAATTAAAACATTCGCGTCTATTAAATTACGTAAGAGTGCACTAAAAATAATATCATTCATTGTTTAATAACATTCAAAATTGCAAAATTTGTTTTTCATTTTGTTTTATAAGAATTAACAAACGACTTTAATTATATTAATATTTATAATTCAACAGAAGCAGAAAAAATAGTAATAAATTTATTTACAATATTAAAAAGTCCCATTAAAAAATTAGCAATTTTTGTTAATTTACATGCAAATAGTGAGATAACATTAAATTAATTTTCATATTCTGCAACAAGAAAATAATAAAACAATATTTTCTTGTACGATACATTGCTTCAAAATATTATTATTTTTCGTCTGTTTTATATACGTGCAATATTATGTTTCGCTGTTTCTTGAGTTTAAACGAAGACAAAGGAGGGATAGATACCGGGGTTGAATCACGATAACTTCACAAAATACGAGTATCACCTTCATGAATCAGGAAACAAGAATACAAAGCTCGGATTATTTGGGACAACGTAAAATATTTCTTTCATTCGTTATGTAATTTTGCAAAATGTATTGTAACAATCATAATTCACGATTGTTTCTCTAGATAAACATATTTTTGTAATTAACTGAAAATTAATGTCTAATGATAACAACATTTTTGTTATAATTAAATGTTTAAACATTATTTAAATATTATTTAACTATTGTATTGAATGTGTAAGAAAAATTGAGTACACAATGTTGTCTTGTTTAAATTAATCTGACACATGTAATATGAAGTTCATTTAATCTTCTCACTTTTCAAATCTGTATTTCCTTACGGCTATCACGATAAAGTCATAATTGTGTTGTAACAAATGCGATTTTTCTAAATTTTTGTTTAATTTTAGTATTATCAGCTTTCTCCATTTTCAATCTGTAAGAACTTTCTCCTTTTTCATCGACAATTTTTTCAATAATGTGTACTTGTTGAATTCAACTGTATGTAATTTGAACGCAACATATATAAAAGTTTTGTTATAATAACACAAAGTTGCACTCATATTTGTTAATAAATTGAATTGCCATCAACTGCACGACGAGATTAGACAGTCGTCTTGAACTAACTCAAGTAAATATGAAGCATGAAAGTTTTGAGATCGTTAATTAGAACCTTCAAAGAGCTCAAAGAGAAAGCAATGTCCTTCGCAATTAAGTTTCCGATTTCCGTTGTCAGATTCAACGTAATCATCGTTAAATATTATATCATAATAAATTGAGTTTTTCGAACAAATTGAATTATAAACATTGTTCAATATACAGTTATTTTAAAATAATACGCACAAATTATATTCGCATGTAATATTCATACTGTTATTTGGAACTTTATTAAAAATAAGAATCTTGAAATCAATATATTTTATTACAAAATATCGATATTTCTAGTGTTTTTAAATTGAATTTAATCGATGAAAAGGCTTGAAAATTGTTGAAACTAATGAGAATAAACAGTAAATGGAGAATTGTCAATGGATTGATGGCCATTGAATAATAACCGCTTAATGCGAGTGTATGAAATGTATCGAATGCACTGATTAATCAAGCGGGTATCGATTGGCAGTGAGATAGTCGGGAGCAACGTGTGACATGGAGTCGAGAGCGCGCGGCTCTCGGTTCGGCCGAAGCGAACTTGGGGGTGGGGAGACGGGGCAGTCAACCTGCTCGCGGCAGTGGCTCTCAATCGGCCGCTTACATTTTCTTGATGCATATTAATGTTACATAAGTTCGTCCTCGTTGCATCAGTTTGTGCATACTTATCGCTTTACGGCGCTTCATTATTAAATGTTCATTCTCACATGCTTACTATTAAATTACCATTTTTATATGATCTTTACATATACAATTATATATCGAATTATAATTACATATATATATATTAATATACATGAAATTTATTGATTCCTATTTACTCATTACTTATAAAGTATTTATCAGCAACATTGCTATTTTATATATTAATTAGAATTATATATTATATAACTGAATCCATTTCAAAATTACATTTACATAATAATCTATAAAAGAAATTATAATTATTGTTATAACGATAATGGAAGAGATATAATTTCATGTTCAGTTCCTTGATTAATTATGCATTTGTAAATATTAACTTTTTCCATATGTTGGAATAAATGCATAAAAACATTATCATACATTAATTTATGTGATAATCATTTTTGTTTGATCATTGTAATGCAATTTCATATTTCGCGAAATATTATATGAAATAAAAAGTAATTGAAATTAATCATTTTTCTCGTAACTGCCATAATAATGAAATTCATGATAGTTTATTCAATATATAAAAGTACATTTAAACGAATATATCTTTTATGAGCAAATACCAAAGGAAGTGTAACAACGAAAAATCGAGAATTAACACGAAATATTTCGAATATCTTCAATCTGCGTTTATTGAACGATGACATCAGCCGACAAAACCAGTCCGTCGAATCATATTCCTCAAATAGCTTTGAAGTATTACAATCACGATTTATGTATTACTTCAAACTCGTCGAATGAAATTGCGAAATACTTGCTGTGACATTTAATTAAATCGTCTTCTTTATATCAAGGATTTTTATTTATTGCACAAAAAAGTCCGAAAAGAATATATAAAATAAAGAAAAATAGCGTATTGCAATTTATTTATTCGTTCGATTTATATGGCAAATTCTTCTTTGTAGACAATAAAAAACTTCAAAAGTATTAAGATTTGATCAGCAATTGTCAATTTGCTAACATCTTTTTATGAATAAAAGAATAGTTTTAGCAAATAAGTTTGGTAATTGCTTTTTAATTATTTTATACAATGTAAATACAAATCCAGTAACGAAATTGCAATTCTTATTTTATATTCTGACATTATTAATACACATATTTAAACATACTGCTTTTTATCAAATATATTATGTTAGTTCAGAAGTGGTAGAGTCACGATCATTCCGATCGCCAAACAGAGATAACTGAATAGCGTTTTTGTTGAAAAAAAAAAAAGAAAAACAGAATAACATTTCTCATTCCATAATTAAAATTGGTATATGTAAAAATAAAATTAAATAACAATAATAATAAGAATAACATATATGTTTTTATATCTTATGTAATATATATCCAGCTTAAATTAACGAATGGAATTTCAATTTTGCTAACATGGCAAAAGAAATATTAAAAAAATGGAAAGAAAAAACGTGAGATAGTATTAGCTGAAATTGTAACTTCTTCGAAAGAGAGAGCTTTCCTAGCCAGCTGCCCCCGCATTATTTATCACAGTAATTCTCAATAAACTACTCGCTTCCCTTGTGTCCTCGCTAGCACATCATACCATGTAGTAAATTCGCTTTAATTCGCTTGTCAAGAAGTGTGAAATTGCTTGTCTCGCTTTTCTCTATAATACTTATTATCGTCGTGAAAATAAACGATCAAAAGCCAATCATCGATTAAAAAAAAAATTTTTAAGTTTGTCTTTTCAATAATTTTAGCTAATAATAAATTCGACGAAAAGTTTTAATTATTAATAAAAATAAAGCAACTACAGTAAAAAATAAAAATATTACAAATGTATTTTATTTTACAATTGAAAAATAATATTTTGTAAAAGTTTTGTTTTCAAATCTCGGTAATTTATTTATGCTTTAAAATAACGTATTTCTTTATTTTTCTTTTGTTATAAATTGTGCACAAATCTCAGCATTCAATTTTCATTTCCTTCTTTTCCAAGGAAAAAAGTTATTATTGTCTAGTATTTATTTTTAAAGCGACAGTTTCAATTTCAATGAATTTATTACGTCAATCTATAAAGTAAATTAAAATCTCATAAACATGAAAGCAGCTTATCTTACTGTTTATTTTCGATGAAGAAGAAAGTGACTAATGATGCATTCAGCGTAAAAAGTACTCGCCTATTTATTTGTCGCAACGGAGAGAAAGAGGAAGAGAGAGATAGCGAGTTCTTAGCAATGGATTTCGTACAAAAATGAGAAAGTCGAATGAACGTGCGCGTAAAATATCGAAAAAGATGCGCGAGATAAAATTGTTCCTCTTGTTGTTTTCTTTCTTCCTCTTATATACGTTGGCGGACTCTCTCGCACGTGCGGCATTCTTGCGAGCCTCATCCCTCTCTGTTCCTCCCTCCCCCGCGACAATACTACACGTCTGTTCACGCTTTAATCCCACTTTCATGACTATTCACCGAGATGTGCGAATCTCAGCGAAATTTCGTAATCTTTTCGAGAGACAAACTCAACGAAATTGTTATTATTTAACAAAAAGAACAGAGAAAAAGAGAGACAGAACAAAAACAAGAGTATAATTAGAATGAAAATTACTAAAAGACGTGAGAGGAAATAATTTAATGAAAAAAAAGATACAAAAGATAATATCAATTGCGAAATGTTTGATCTTTGCTTTAATGACGAAAAAGTTATTGATAGAATAAAAGTAATTGTTACTATAATTTTTGTTCTTTGAAATTTTGTTTATGTAATTCATTGAAATAGAAAAACAGCTTGTAAAAAAATTAAAAAATATTTCTTTATTATATTACAATTATTAAAAAACAATTTGTATGATGTAATCAAAGTACATTGTTTAAATCTTTTCTCAGAAGGACATTCAAGAATTATTTTTAGTATGTTCTTTAAATATTTAAAAATGTATTCTAAAATTTTTTTTAATTAAAAATAAATTATTATTTATTCAATGATTATAATTAAAGTACTTTTTATATTTGATATTTATTCTTCTTTATCTCGCTATTTGTCTTTCTTTATGATTCTTTAGTTGTGATCGTGACTCATTTTGCATTAATTATCTTCGAGCTTGGAGAATCCGCAGGTATCCTGTAGAAAAAGCGAGCGCACAAAAGATAAAGAAAGACAGATAGATAAAGAGAGACAGAGCTCTTCGGACGGTAAAAAAGACATGCATTCGCGGCATGTAATCTGTTTATATCCCTTGCGACTAGTCGTTTTCTCGGCGATCGGTTCATGTTACACGATTCGAAAATTATATACAATCATCTTCGACAACTCAGCTATAATTTATTTGCAATTGTCCGCGGCAATTGCTGCGTCAAATCTGATAAATTATTTTGTTTCTTCATTTTCTTTTCATCCTTAAGTGATTTTATCTTTGCACATTTGTGAAATCAAAATTTCAATAACATTATCATTAATCTTGCAGCAAATTTTTCTCGTCATTTTTGCACTTAATTTTGTTAACAAACTTGAATTATTCATGAGAACAGCTTATACTCATTTTTTTGTAATTTCATTAAAAGCTTTTATTTCAAGTTTTTTGAAAATTATTACTTAATTATTTTTAATTAACTAATTATGTGAATAATTATTGAAATATTATAATTTGTTGAATTATATTATGATTTTGGATAATGCGATGTTGTTTGTATGATATTTTATAATGACCTGAATAAGAATAATCTAATGAAAATCGTTGAATACGAACGACGAATTGCTTGATGACTCGAGAGCGCGCTGACTCATTCTAGTATGCTTGTGTATGAATACACACATACAACTCTCCAAAATATGAGTAAAACTGACTAGCAAATGTTGCGCTACGAATGTTATTTCGGTGGAATGATTATGTCGCACGCACATGAAAGTGTAAAATGTATATCTTTCATTAACAATCTATTTTATTATCTCATTCATAAGCTTAAATCCCACCAATGACTTTAAAAGTCTGAATATATTTCCATATCATAAGTAAAAGTTAAAACGAAAATATTCTTTATAAAAACATTTGGCTAACTAATTAAGATTTCTTGCAAAAATTATTAAAAAATACTAAGTGCGGTTTGCGTATAAATGGATTTTTCTTACATGTTTGTAATATTATTATTATTATTATGAAAGATATATAAATTAGTAAATAATATTTTTTATTTAATTTTTTTCATAAATTTCTTTTAATTAATAATTTTTCACTCGAAAATGAAATATTTTTACAGGAGAATAGTAAATGATAATAATAAAACATATTTTAGCATAAATAATTCACTTTATTTAATTCGAACAAATCAGTGGCATTTGATTATAATTAACTGAGATGATGCTATTTCAAATTTTACTGTCAGAAAGAGAGAGAAATGTAAAAAAGACAGAACCAACGAAGTACATTATACACGATGCTGAACTATGAAATGAAAAAAACTTACATAATGAAATTAATTTCTAATAAAGAATAAATTAAATCTGAGAATAACATTAGATATTTTAGAATTGTAATTAAATTGGATAATAAAATTTATTTATTTATATTTTTTATTTATAAATATTTTTTTATTAAATTGACATTTTTCTACTTAAAATTCAAAGTAAGTATGAAGTTTGTTATGTAATTCTGTAATGTAAATGTGTAAATATTTATTTGAAATCAATTTTTTTAGTTACATTTATCAATACAAATATCATTGTATGTTGTACATGTTTAATAATTAAAAAGCATGAAAAAATGTTAACAAAACATTGCAAATATCATAATAAATTCTTAAATGAAAAATGTTAATTAAAATAAGCTTTTATTAAAAGTGTAATATAAAGTGAAACGGTCGTATTCTATTCGAGCACGAAAAAAGAGCATAAAAAGCAGGTGACGAGAACAGTCTCTTTTCCGGAAATAACAAGAACGGCTTTTTGACTTTAATTTATAACTTTGAATTAGTAATTTTAATTCAATTTAAAACAAGATTTTGATCGCAGAAAAGTTTCAAAATATCCTGTGAATTCGTACTACTTCCATTAATCAAATTGATACATATTGAAACAAGAACTTGATTAATATTTAATAGTAATATAACATAATTTAATTCAAACATAAAATATTTGTTCAGTTTTTTTATCCCATTTTGAAATGTATTTTTTTTATTAGAAAGAAATAATGAATAATAATGAAATAAAATTATAATCAATTAAAAATCATTCTTCTATTATTTCAAGGTGATATCGAAGTCAATAATTATACTTATAAAAATAAAAATCAATTTGATATTTGCCTCGTGTGACGCAGTTACTTTGGCACAATTTCATATTATAGCGAAGAAAGTATTTTGCATAATTTATTTTACTGACGAAACCTCTCCTTTTACCCTTCCTAGTATCTTCTCTTTTTCAACAGACTCAAAACTAATTCATTCTTGAGGATGCGCGACTCTTTATTATAGCTAGAACCGACGCTATAGTGTCTGGGATAATATTGTTTTCAACTATTTTATTCATTCTAAGCCATTAAAACATTTGCGGTTTTTTGTTCTCTCACATATTTTGTCGATATTATATAATTTAAGTATATTTTTTGACTTTTGACAAATACTTCCATTCAAATTTCAAAGATTAATTTATCGAATTCATTTATTCAAATGTAATTGAGCAACATGAATTAATATTGTTGTTGTATTTATTGATAACAGTTATATTAAAAATCAAATTTGGTTGCAATTTAATAAGTTATAATTTTTTTGGTAATTGATGAAAAAAGTTTGATATATTTGTTTTAATTACTTTTTTTTGCAATGTTTTGACATTTAATGTATATTTTCTGTTTGGAAAATATATTTAAAATTCAAATAATAATGAATTTTTATGAGAAACTTATTCAGATCTTCAAAATAATAAATGGTTTAAATTGAAATTTGAGAAAAAGTGGAATTTTTTGTACAAGAAATTAAATGAAAAATATTCTTTTCTTTTGTTTCCAATTTTGTTAGTTATTTTCTGAAATAACGAAAGTCGTCGTTATGTGAGAATGAATTTGATTAATATAAAGTAAAGTTGAAGTTTCGTACGCCCAAGTACTCTGTGCCGAACAATTATAATACAACATGGCGTGTTTTCACTCGAGGTTGCGTTTGATATTCTAATTGACCCGTTTTGCATATAAAAGGAGGGCATTAGGCAAACGAGAAGGGTATTTTAATTACATCGCATCTTTTCTTTGTATCTACCCTAGATTTATTGGATCAGTGTTTTGTAATTTTATAATATTTTTCGAATAAAATATATGCATGTCTGCTTAATAAAAAATAATAATTAATTAATTGTTAAATTACAAATAATAATTAACACATTAATATAAACAAATGAATCTTTATTTCTAAAATTTGGAATTGAAATTAAAAAATGTTTTTAACAAACTTGATTACATGATTGTAAAATATTACAATTTAATTCCATTTTGTTCAAATAAATTACGAATCAATTGTTGAATAAATATAGTATAAGGATTAGGAAATTCGTAAATTGATAAGATGTAAAAGCAAATGCAATAATATTGTGATTAAATGTTGATACAAAATATTTTATGCTGATAGATGGTCGTTACTCCACAACTTTATTAAGAGGATGTCGCAGTGCTATAGTCGCGGAGTTAGGGACTTTTTAATTTGCACAGCTTAATTATATAATTATCAAAATTAATGAGTATAGAACGACTCTTTATTTATGGGAGAATGTAATAATGCATAATGTTTTAATTTGTAAGATTTGATTTTGAAGTAATCTGAATTTTCGTTTTTTTTCTCACCTCAAAAACGAGAACTCAAATAAAAATGTCAAATTAATTCTACTAATATTCGTTTACCTTTTAAAATAAATTTAAAAGATGAGAAAATGTATGATCTTAAAATTTAATTCTAATATTCAAAATAAATGCAATTTAACAAATCTATAATGTCGGTAAATAGTGTTTTGACATCCTCTTAAGTTTGAAACAAATCCAAATAAGTTTTGCAGTAAAACGAGCTTAAATATATTGAATTTTCTCTTACGTAATTTCCGACGATTATAAGTATTTTCTTTATAATTTAAGTAGTTTAAATGTACTATAAAATGAGATTTTTTTTAATTAAAGCCATTTATTTAAGCACTTTGGCATCTGAAAAGTTAATCGATAACATTTTCTGGCTTAATTACAATTGGAACAAAAAACAGAAATAACTAAATGTAAATAAAAGTCTAAAATAAGAAAAAAAAAAACACGATAGTAAAAAGAAATAAAGAATATAGTGGTCAAAATGTTTTTGTAATTAAGCGAAGAGGTTTGATAAAGGCTGCGATCGATTCAAAAATAAATTTGATTATACGCATGACTGCGGATAAACAAAATTCAGTATCAGCGGGCGTTGTTTAACATTCATCGTCTTTTTCTATTGGCCGCGGAGTATTTATAGAAAATATTTTGAATGCATTGAAAATTCCATTTTTACTGAAACACTGAAACATATGTGAGACATAAAATAGGAATAAAAAAGTCATTTATGCAGTTCAGTGTTTACTATCAGTACTAAGATATTTCATATGAACTTTGTTGGAAATTATTTATTAATGTGAACAATTCATTTTGATTACAATTTAACAATAATAAATTGTTTTTCAACGTCATAAAACAGTAATGGCAGGAAACATGATTAAAAGAAGTAAACAATTTGGGGAATGTATAAAAAATGTTTTCGTTTCAAAATGTAACTCGAAAAGAGAAGAAAAGAAAAATTGAATTGCCGAGCGAATTCCGTAAATAAATAAAAGCGGTTCTTGGGATTGTCAAGCTCTGTCTCTGTCGGTTGTGTTCTCGCGTGCGCGCGCGAGCGCGAATGCACTGGAGCGGCATTTCTCAACCATTTATATCTCTTTTCCTATATGAATAGTTCGCATTGGATGTGTGTCAGTTTACACATTCGTATTCACATATTCTACACACAAGTCGAGAGATATACCTACTCATATGAATGTGGATATATTTTATGCATATGAGCATGTAAGTTGCATGAATAATCGACGTTGCTGTTCTTGTTAGTTGAAATGAACATTTAATTTTTATCCGCAGAGGTTTACAGTATCGCGTAATTACATTTTTGTAAACATCCAGGAAGAGGAAAATGAGAAAGTCAAAATGTTCGACAAAAAAAGAAATGTTTTGTGTTCAAATTATTTGTTCTTACTAAGACACATGTATAATGATAATTAAATTTCATTGTAATATAATTATTTTTTAATATTACATCTCATTTGACTAATTCCCTTCGTGATATTTAATAAGATATTAATATTTAATTAACGTTTTACAATATTAAGAATTACATTCAATTATTACTTTCTCTTCTATTTCTTATAATATTGATTATTTAATTAAAACCTTATCTCTTTGTTTAACTTTAAATTAAATATTGACAAAAATATCTAAACAACAACTAGACATTGTTTTACGTTGATTAATAATAACTTGCTTTTAAAAATCCTAGAAATCATAGAAATAAATCTATCGATAAAGTAAAAAGTAAACGACGAACAAAAAGCAAATTATCCGATAAAAGATACAACGTCAGTGAAACGTCGAACAATCAGTACACCAACGCATAACTGTTTATGAAGTTACACAGCAGAAGAAGAAGCAGATTCGAAGTTCACACATGTGTGCGACAACACGCGATGTTATATGTACATAAATATATTTCAAAGTATAAACTTGGAAAACAAATCGTCGCGTAATGGATGACAGAAACGAACAGTAAGAGTACGCGCACACATTTACATGCATATATGTGTATATAACATAGGTATGCGTGTAAATGCAGACTTGTGTTTGTGTATACGTATATGTATTATTGAAACGAAAAAACTTTGTCGAGGAAAAAGTGGACGGACGCCATGGTTATGTCAAAACCGATGAAGTATTGTTCTGCGAAAGGAAGTAATCATGTAATATGAATATTACTGTAATCATAATCATAATAGATGAAAACACTTTGAAAAAAAATTGAATCACTTATTTTGGTGCCACATTGATAAATGGTATTTCTAAAATTAGATTTGATTGGCAACTTAATAAAGCCGCATAATAAATTAAATATTTTTTAAATACATTTTATAAATATTATTGATAATAATAATTTATTTAAATTAAGTATAATAATATTACCTAATAATTAATGATGTTTACTATAATATAGTATAAACTAATCGATATTCAACTTCAAAAAACGACCTCCATTATTCATTAATGATGTTTTTGAAATTTAAGTTCAAAACATTTTAATGGAATAAAAAAATGCAAAATTTGTATTTTAGCATTACAAATGAATTTAAAATATGCGAAATAATGCAAAAAATTCAGATAAAATGAACGATTAATCTTATTTTGATGATAATACTTTCATTTTATTTATATATGAACACAAATCGCAGACAATTATTGCGTTACATGTATATTTATATGTTATAATCAAGCGATCCTTTCTCACGGAATTACGACGCAGGAAAGGTCGTGCTCTCTTTTGCGACTAGTGAAATTGCAATTTCACTCGAGCCATTCAACTTGTTGCGATTTTCAAATAAAATTCTTATGTTTACTTCATCCGAAAATGAATACGCAAATATGGAAATGTCAGTGTACTTTTCAATGTCGTTAATGAAGTTTAGATTGTATGTAAATTATTTTTTTACTTGAAAAGTTGGAAATTTATATCTCTTAATAAATAATGTAATTGTTTATACTTGTGGTTATACTACGCTATACTTATGATTTTGTACTAAGTTACGTAATGTTAAATGATGAAATTACTAATAACTTTTAATAAATTGATTATCATAGATAATTACTTAAGTAATTACATAAAAAGAACATGCATAATAAATGAAACATATTAAAAATGCACATTAAACAATTTGTGGTGAATCATAATAAAGATTCATTTAACAAAAATACAACAAAAGAAATAAATAAAAAATATAAATAACGAAAAACCCGAAAAAGAGAGCTTAATTCCGCTTTCAAAACAGGCCAGTTAGTCTATATTAGCATCTCGGTCGTTAAAAGCACGTTCTCTCTGTTTCTCTCATTCGCGTAATCATCTTGTCAGAGCTCCTTGACTATAATGCACGTGCGCATACCTTAAGAGATACAAAGCCGCGCGAAAAAAGGAGAAGGAAGGAATGGATGAAAGAAAAAACACAAAAAGGTAAACGAAATAATAAAAGAATAAACAAAAAATGTACAGAAATAATAACAAAACGGATAGATGAAAGAAAATGAAAATGTAAAAGAAAAAAAAGTAGACAAAAGATATTCGATGGAGATGGAAAGTGAACGAAGAGTGTGGGGGAAAGTGCGAGAGACGAAGAGTACGTATATGAAGAAGCGATAGGAAGAACAAAATGAGAAGGAGAAGCGACCAGAGGGGAAGGTGCCGAGAGAGGAAAGAGGCGGGAGGGAATTCGGAGGACGGGGACAGAGTGTATCCGGTCGTTGCCACGTCCAGAGAGCTCGTTCACTTGTTTTGTCTCCCCACCCGGGCAAAATTGCTCGGACGCGCGCACTCACATACGCGACTAGTTTCGTCCCGAACACACAGAAATGATCAGGGTTTAATAAAATGTAACAACCGACCAGCCTCATCAGTGTTCCCTTTCTTTCTTTCTTTTTCGTCACAAATATTTTTCAACGATAATGCAAAGTTCACTTACAATTTTATACATTTGCAGAATTATTGATAATATATCATTTAATTACAATTTACCCAAATAATTTATTACTAAACATTAATAATAGGTAATTGTTGTTTTATGAATATCAAATATCATTTAGGTATTTGTTGAATGTTTAAACATTTTGATAAATTAATTAATTTAAAATTGTGGCGTAATGTGAAGCATATTTAAATTGAAACATCGATTATTTTGAATATAATAATTTAATAATATTAAATAATAATATGCCTACATTACTTTAATATATTTTCTATTTTAATTTCCTTATTATATTTTATCAGTTAAAGGCACATTATTGTTTTTATAATGACATATTTTTTCTTTATTGTATTCACCGAAATAACGTTGTTTATGAACTGCCTTTTTTGGCCCTAAACTTTTCTCTATTACTTCTCTCTCGTTAAAGTTATTTTTTTCATTTTTCTTTCTTCTTCATTTTCAATTTTTTAATTTTTATTCCGTTGCTTTCTCTCACTTGAAACTTTATCCTTCTTATTCTCTTTTGGTATTCTCGTTTGCCGCGTGCGCGCGACTACTTATTTCCATTTAGCGCAAGCTTTACTGCCGCTGCCTCATCGCAAAATTTATTTCGACCGTTCTTATCCACCGACCGTAGGTAACTTTCTCGGGTTTGTGCTTCGGTGAAGCAATGTTGAAATAAAACGACGATGTATATTGGAAAAATAGTTTGCGCAAAATTACGATTAAGAGCATCATAAATTTACATTTTTCAAACATGTTTATTTCTTTGCATTTTTCGTTTTATTTATTTATTTTTTTTAATAATGTAAAATGGATTTTTGATCTAAATATAAAAAATATGTATTCATAGATATTAAATATGCTGGTAATAATAATATTAAAGTACACGCAAAAATATATCAATAAAGACAAAAAATGGTTTTCTACAACTTTGTTGAATAAAATATTGACTCATCTTGAAGACCTTTTAATTATCTGACTAGTCAGTATATTGTCTTCAACGATGACATTTGACTTCGAATAATACATAATAACGTTTGACTTTTTTATGATCAGTAATAACGAGTTAAGGCATGTGAGTGAGATGAAGAGACAACTAGAAAAGAGAAGACGGAGAAGACAAAAAAGGACGTAAGAAAGGTAGATGAGAAAATATCTTCATGTTGAGATTCGAGATATTGTTCGGTCGCCTGAACTCAGATCACGACTATGAATTCATTTGAATGCAATAAGTGTATTAGTATATATATTTACGTTTCTCAAGAAATAAAATTAAATTATACCTCCTGGCATTTTCTCTGAGTTATATAAATATTTTTAATTTATTTAATAATTAACAGTTAATTATATTAATATCAAAAATAAATATTTTTACTTAAAAATAATTATCAATAATAAAAGAAAAAAACAGATCATTTTATTTCGCAGAATTTTTAATTATTTTACAAACATTTCTTTTCACAATGTTAATATCATTAAGTAATTAGCAAAATTCATTTGAGCAAAATAAAAAAATTAATTAATCATATTACTTACAAGAACTTTTTTTAAATATATGAATAATGAATTCACGAACAAAGATTAATTAACATTTTTCTTGTAACTGATCAATTATAAAAGTATTTGTTTCATTTTGTTTATATAATAATTGGCTAAAAATACTCTATGATGAAGTAAGCATACAATAATGTTTTTGTTTGAATATCTAAACACATAGATATACTCGACATGAACACGTTTATTCGAAATGAGAAAAACAAATCCCCCCTCCCCCCCATAGGCTTGAACCAACGTTTATCGAATAACGGTTCATACGTTTCTTGCGTGTTTCTGTTGTGTGAAGTTTTTCCGGATGTCGAAAATTGATCGTTAAAGATTAAAGAAAAATTTTTTTCGCGAGACTAAACAAAGATCCCAATTCCTAGTTTTATATTTTATCAATCTTAAAATACATTAAAAATCAAAGGAAACCTTTTTTGAATTTGAATTTGAATTTGAATTAACAATAAATTTTCTCATTTAACTAACATCATGAGTAGAAATAAATATTAAGAAATGTTTAATTTTAAGAAAAAAATTTAATTGTGATAATTTGTGTTTTGAACTTTTACATTTCCATTAAAACTAATTTAAACCTACTAATTGTTTGAAAATTACAATGCCAACCATCAAAGAAGGATTTAATGCAACTAATATTGCTCTCTAATATCATAATACGTTGGAAATAACAATTTTATTAAACGTATAAACGTATTTATCAACATTAATCAAGCCCCGAAATGAATGTTCGTCAATTTTTAATTAGTGTGAAAATTTGATCAGAAAGCAGTGCATCAGTAAAACAGCTTGAACACAATTAAGTTCGTTAATACAGAACAGAACTTGCGTCGAAGTTGGTTCATTAATGAGCGTATTAACGTAAACTTCGAACCAAGAGATTTGTATAAATTGGTTATAAAGTTGCGGCCCCGCTACTAACGTATAACATATACAAGAGACATGTGTTCAAATTCACGCCACTCATACATATAACAGATGCCCCTTTTGCCTGTACTCTTCTCATGTCTCTCTATCTCCTTTTCTCCTACATTTCTTCGTAATGCTATAATACGAGTGTTTCATATATTACTGTTGCGCTCTCTTTTTCTATACACTGTCTGCTACTTCTGTTTATGGAGGAGGAGAAAGAGGAAGCTAAATGTTTGCACCGTTATACAAATCATCAGTTTTGTAGACACTTCACATAAGAGGATACTGCAGTAATTGAGAAAATATATTTATTATGGTACTCCACTGTAAAATGATATGATCGTGTTTTGAAAAATGTCTATAAATTATGTTGATTATTCAAATTGGACTTTATAATGTATGAATTCAGGCAAATTTATTAACATTTAGTTTAATGTTATGAATATTTAACAAGATTTTCAGAATTAATGTCAAAAAACTAATAAATTATAGTTTATAAAAATTGGAAAAGAATTAATGGTATATTTTGATCAACGATTTTGTTTATATTCACAGAGAATATTTAACACTCATAGTGGTAATATATATATATCTCTCGAAAGAAATTATTTTAAGGAGATTGAAAGGTTTATAAATTTGTTTGTCGTTTGCGAAGAAGTCTCCGCCTATTATGGCACAACGAAGTTGATTGAAGAGCATAATACATAGAGCAACCCAGGATTTTCCAATGCGAGGCGGAATTTCCGATTGTGCCGAGCATCGGGGTTCTCTTTATAATCAAATGCTATTACGAGAAATAGCTTGGTTAAAAAGGAGATCGTATCATGAAAAGTTACAAGAATAGAGAAGCTCTAAATAATCCATTCTTAATGATATTAAATTTTTCTTTGAATATTGATTTTATTGAGCAAAATTGGTCAACTATATAATAATATTTTTTAAATATATTTACATTTACAGATACAAAAAGATAATAGATTTACATGTTATCATATATATAGTTGTAACAATTTTGTGAAATATCCACAGACTGCAAAATTTCCCAGTTAAATAAATAGTCGCGTGCCAAACAAGTGTCAACGATGTTACAATGTAATATCGTTTAAGCAGATTATTTATACCAGCGCACGTAGCGGCGGTATAAATAATCACGTCGTTAAATTGTTTTACAGCCGTAATTGAATGCGATCGCGCGTAAAGTAACTGATACGTCGTCGGTTTCGTTGAGTGATCGAATTGACCTCAAATCGCTCGTACGAATCGAGATAAATTGATATTTGACTCCATAAACTGACTTTTAATATTACTACGTTAGAATTTACTTTATCGACCGTCGGTAAAGTAGACTTTCGATGGAGATTCTTTGAACTGAATAATCGAATACCATTTGTGCATCGCTAACGAATCTGTAATTATGCATCACAGATTACCAGTTTTGAAGACAATTTATTTTCTTCATCGATCCATCTTTAACACAATAGCTAATGTAAAGTTTATTTTAAGGCATAATGTTCAGGGTTTAATTTTAAACAAATTGTATAGAAAATTGAAAATTATTATATTTCATTGACGTTATCCCATAAATGTCGATATGAAAAATGCCAAATGAAATGGTTTTTTTTATAACAATTTCATATTCCCATTAAGAAATATAAATTGTGTTAAAAGTGTGATGATTAATGTTTATAAATAAACTGCAAGTATATCAGAGTATTTTCAATGTCACGTGACCAGTAATAATAAATTATTATTTAAAAACAACCATTAAATGTAATTTTCGTTCATAATTTGGTTATTATAAAAAAAACCAATAAATTACGTCCTTATCAGTGTTAACTATATGTTAAACTACTACATGTGTTAGTCAGTATTAATTTTCCATTATATATTGATCAGTTCATGGAGAATAATAACCACCGATTGGTAACCCATTGATTATCGGATTTGTTTATGAAATTAATAGTCATAAATGAACTCGAATACAAAATTAGCTTAGACTATTGCGTAATATAATCAATAAATGACCAATATTATTCAATGTAAATGTCATAAGACATAAACAGTTTAATCAACTAATTAAATGGTGTTTTAACATTTGTTTACGATTTTTCATTTTTCCCATTATGATTAATTAAAATCTTTACAAAAATGATCATCATTAGTAATTTTTTAAAAAATACATTAATAAAAGAACTAATGGTTGTTAATAAAATTGTGCGATACAAAATAAAAGCGTCGTGACATTAGACTTAAAAATGAAGTATTCGGCTACTTTTGCGTTATGCAGCTCGTCAATTCTCCATTTCCTCCACTTAACCCTAATTCTATTTACACGGTTTAATTATAAGCTCAAAGTCCCGATGCGCCGGAATATCGAGTATACGTCGACTGGACACATTAGTACATGATTGATGACGTAATCTTAACGCAATTTGCCTCAACTCAATTGTCCCCACAATTAAGACGAAAAATGCAAATGCCGATAGAATTGTTTTTCAATTGATGAAACATAGTTATTTACATATATCTCCGTGTGTTTGTTAGAGAATTTATATTATAAATGTGCTTGTAAAAAAACGAATCAGATGAAAAAAAAATAAAATAAAGGAGACATAGAATTGAAGAAAAGGAAGAAAGATACACGCTTGCATAATTTATTCGCGCGAGAGAGCTTCTGTATTGAGAAATGCGGCTATTGATTCAAAGAACTCGAGAAGCAAGTACTTTTAGCTTTCAAAGCCAGACTTTTCTAATGTCCTGGAAATTCGAGTGATTTTCGACATTTAATAATCTTTATTTTACGTCAACAATTTTTTACTCATACGTGGTGGTCAATTGTGACCAGCATTGGAAAATAAATTGTTCATAATAACTGAAATAAAGAAAATAGTTATAACTATCAATAACTTATGATTATATCAACAGAATCAACCAAAGAGAATATGTTATAACTATTGTATATGTTACATTATAAATATTTAAAAAATAGTTTTGGAATTTTGAAATGTAATACCTGATATTCCGAAAAAAATAAATAACAAAAAAAGAAAGAAGAAAATAAACAAAATTAAGAAAAAAAAAATAAATATCTACAATATTTATGTATATATGAGCAAGCATCAGATAATTAATTTGATTGTTCAATTGGATACAATAATTATGCTTTTACAGGTTCATCACTTAGTGGTTAAGACATACTCAGATTACAAATTTAATAATTTCTTATAATAATCAATATGCATCAGATATTAAGTATTGATTACTACATATTGGAAATGATAGACATATATGACATTCTGCATTGTGATATTTTCGTACATATATATAAATGGTATTTACTTGTAAAAGAAATTTAATTAAAGAGAAGTTATTAATTATTCAGAAGACGATGACGTACTACGAATTTATGATAATTTTGTGATAAATGATCCATCAATATGTCCTCGAAATCAAGTAATTTGCGTGCATTGATTATAATATTATTCTAGTTCATGATTAAAAATTATAATTTGTTATTAATGTTGATAGTATTAATATCGTGTTATATATATTATATTAGCGTGTAAAATTACATATTTCGTCGAATTAATTAACACATATTGATCAGAATATGATTATATGTTCAGAATATATAAATGTACATATGTATACATATACGTATACAAAAGAAAATAAACCAATAAATATATTGTTAAATCTAGGGGTTTTCTTGTTCTGTTTCCAATGTTACTACAAGAAATATTATAAAATATAATACAAATTGAAGTATCTTAATGTTAAAACATTATTATGATATATGATTTTAGTAACGTGTCTCCATTTTCGTATTTGGGAACGCGTTATACCCCTAGTTAATGCCTATATTAATATTTATGATAAACTCATATGGATTGTTTTAATTGTATCTCTAATAAATATTTTTAATATTTTGTAAACTCTTTTTAAAAAATTTAATTAAAGATTAAATCATTTTCATATATTTTAATAAATTTAACAATACCACACCGAAATTACAACGTAAATGTCAAATATTCGACGTCGAGCATTAACTATGTTTAATTCGAACGTCGAAGTAACATTCAATTGGAAATAATTTATATTTAATTACAAAACAGGCCTATTGCTTTCGGATGATTATTTTCTATTGTTTGTTTAATAACGATTTGTCGATTACTTTGGTAAGCACATATGTGTCAGTACGAGATTCTCAAATATACATGTGTGACAGTAGTGAGTGTGTTGATCGGAGAGACATACAACGCGCCACATTCAAGTGCGTGATTCATGTGCCAATTACTTCGCCGCACAACGAAATCGAACGGACCATTCGATGCTGACACGTGCATTCACAAATGTGCGCGCACGCTACGCGGTATTAATGACGATGAAATTACCAAAGGGTTTATCAGACATGCGCATAAAATCACCACGTTGCTCCTTAGGGATTAAGAATGCGACAAACTTGGCGAAAGAAGTGCATACAATTAATGTAATCTTGATGGTAATTTGTTACTTTCTACTAATGATAAATTTAAAAACTTCAGGATATTTCACCAACGATAACCAATTTTTAGTTATCAACACCTATTAATTGTCAAATTATACAATGAAATATTAACCTCTAATTTCAATCATCAAAGTATAATGACAGTTTATTGTGAAATAAATTTTTGTAATTACAGTACTGAATGGAATATGAAAATATATTAAAAAAACATTTTTTAATAAATGTATAATACTTAATGAATGTTTATAATTTGTAATTCAATGTCAATCTAAAACAACATCGATGCATTTTAACATTGTCGGCGCTACTCTAAACAACATAACGGTATAAGAAAAAGTGCAAATTCCAAATTATTTATCTTGAAAACTAAATAGGTAACAAATGCTGAAAAACATCATGTATACTTAGCCTATAGAAATGTTTTCCATGATGATTAGTAAATATGAAAATCTTCTTTCTAAATTTTAAAAAGTGAAAATTCATTCAAAATAAGTGAACATTCACTTTTTCTGTCCAAAGCCTTCTATTTTTTGAATGAGTGGAAGACTTTTGACTGAAAGTAAGTGAATATACACTCAGTGTCATATGATATGAATTTTTAGTATATTCAATTTAATTTGTTGCTATGTGTCATGCCATTCTTGGGACGTCAAGGGAAAAAAACAAATTGTACTATAAAACATATAGTAAAATTTGATTTGAATGTAGCGTTATTTACTGTAAACACTCTTGAAAAACACCATATCCATATCTAATTTTACTATGTTTCAAAGTAAAATTTGTTCTGTTTCTTCAAAGTCCCAATATTATTAAGAGTGTAGAAAAACTTTAGTTCAATTTATTAAAATGATTATTAAAATGATTATTGAAATGAAATACGTAATTTCTCCAATATTTTACGATACAAGAAAATTATACTTTCATCTTCCTTTCATCACACGTTATAAAAAATTAACAAATTATTACATGAACAACCTTAACCCTTTGTGCATATAAACAACTCTGATGGTTCACAATAGTAGGCGTCATTGTACGTATACTGATTTATACCTTGATAGATTGCGACTTTCACTTTTTACATAAGAACAAATATTGATATCAGTGTAATTATTAAAACTATAAATTGTAAAAACTATTATAAATGATGAATTAATTAACTTTCTTAAAAAGTAAAGCTCACTTTGAACTTAATCTCGATGACTACAAATGCGTACACACATCGATATATCGATTACTCCTTCTTCTTCACTCTTACAATAATTCAATTTCTGACTATTGTTCATGTGGGAAGGGGATCTAAAAACTGAAAAAAATGATTACGTTACATTAATTATAGACAGCTACAAATGTGATCAGAACCAAGTTGCTTCTGATTGCATATAATTAAGTTATCGCTAAATTTATATTTAATTTTTAAATTTTCAATCTAATTTCAATTTAATTTTTTTCTTTCAGTTCAGTACTTTTGTTATAGGGAGCAGGAACAAATTTTTGTAAATTAGAATGGAGGTATGGTGGGAACAACAACCATCATTTACTAAACCAGACATCTTTACTCATCATCACTTTTTCTTCTTTATTTTTTGAATTGACGGAAAAAGTATTGACATACTTGGATAGGCGAATGTGATAGGTTATTCGGCCACTCTATGCAGTAAGGAATATATATCATCACTAGTGTGTAATATAGGCTTTACGGCATTAGTGATGTAAATATTCTATTACGCATGCGTATCTAAGTATGTAAAGCACTGTCTCTTTTCTCGTGTAATGGCTCCTGACAAATGTTACTATTGCACTGACAATCATAGAACTTGAATTTTTACTCTTTTTAATAGCATCCTGAATCCATCGGCAAAAAATCATCAATTTTGCTGTGAAAAACAGTAAAAATGAAAGTTATTTTAGTAAATATTTACGTTATTTTCTTCATAGATTATTGTTTTTAACAGTAAAATTTGATGATTTTTTGCCGATGGATTCAGAATACTATTAAAAACAGTAATAATTCAATTGAAAATTGTACATTTTCAGGTTTTATGATTGTCAGTGTGTCTTTGATTTTGGCGACAGTTGTTCACATTTTAACCTTCGACCCGCTAGAGGGCAACATATTATGATCATAATATATATGATTAAATAATATAATATGAAATATATAATTTGATAGAAAGATAACAGTGACAAAATAAATATTCCCTTCTTAAAAAGTAAAGCTCACTCTGAAGGTGGCAGGGTAAAATTAAGAGTGTGTGTATCATAACCGCACTCGCTCACATTGCATACACTGCTCTTGCAACTTGCATACAAGGCGCTCATCTATGTTTAAATCATGACCATTGACTCCACTGGCACAACCACAAATACATTGCACATTTCAAATTAAATCATCTCAAATTTTCATCACCACAGAAGTTCCATTAATTTCGTTTCATTCACTTACGAAGAAGCAATTCATTTAAGAAACAAAAATGAAGCATTAGTAAAAAGAAAGAAACATATAATAATATATTAAATTTAATTAATAAATTAAATATAATAAATTAAAATAAATTAAATGTAATAAAATTAATATAAAGAATATTAAATAAAAATGATATTAATAAAAAAATAATATAAAGTTACGGTTTAAATTAAAATAAATAACAAAAATATATAACTGTGATTCTGAAAAAGTGAAAAATACATTAAAAGAATAAAAAAGTATATATTAGTATAATATACAAGTATAAAAAAGTATTTTATAGTAATGCAAAAAATTGATAGTATTCCTGGCGACGACAAAACAGGAATAATACAAATTCTTTGTTACTTAATTAAGTCTTTGGAGTTATCGACCATAAATGCGAGTCAGCAGCTTTCTTCATTAATACATTTAACAAAATTACTCATAATTGATTATTCCGACTAGAAATGTTTAAAGGCGTACCTTGAATGTTTGAAGGCCCTTTAATGGAAAATCGAATTTAAGGTTGCATTTTCAGGTTTTGTAAAGGCCCACAAAAGTTTTACCTTTAAAGGCTGATATTTAATATGCCTTTATATAGCCTTTATAGATTGGCCTTACT
>JABFPJ010000136.1:0-60739 GCA_022817425.1 Gryon sp. ZL-2020 | reverse complement strand
ATATATATTCAATTGAAATGGTATAAAAAACAATTTAAATTAAAACAAAGAAAGAGTAAATTAAATTTATTGAAACTTTTTTCAAATAATGCAATGCTTTATCAAAGATTAAAATAAATTAACATTTAATAAACTTATATAATAAGTTTATAAATGAAATAATTTGTAATAATTGTTGACAGTTTTTATTATGAGCTTTTCTTTTTCTATTTACTCTCATAGATTTTTATTTAATTTTATCTTTCAGTGTGTATTTTAAAATATTATTTAAGTTATTTCATTGGTTCATTTTGAATTTTCCGCTCATTTCATTCAATATATATGAGAAAATATTCCACTACATTCCAGTGAAATATACTTGATTGAAGGTACTTTATTTTTCAGTGTGGCTTTAATGTTTAGAAAGTGAAATTATTAACGATTTTGATTAAAATTGTTATTCTCGTTTTGATATATTTACTTTAAACATTCTTTAATTATCTTGTTATCGTATTTTTCCTTTCATTCTCATGCTTAGATTTTTGTTAACATTTTAAAAGAAATTATAATTTTGATTTCAAAAATAAATTTAATATTTGAACTCGTTATTATTTATTAAAGAAACCAATTTTTATAAAGTTAAATATATTTGAGATAATATTGAATTTATTAAGTAATTAAATTGTACATTTTTAAAAATATTTTGTTTAATATTCATATTTGAAGTATTATTTAATCTCATAAAAATAAAAATATTTAATTACTTGATTTAAAAAATATGAAAAATATTGTCAGACAAATTAATCTAAAAAAATAATACAGAAGAAGCACTTATAATCAAATCTGTTTCTACATTTAATTTATAAGATTGTGTACTTATAACAAATATGACTTTATTTCAAAAGAAAATTATAAAATTAATTAAACTAATAATTAATTTATATGTTAATTTTCAGATTACCAGGTGCGTTACGAGTTGGCAGAACAACTGCCACACTTGGCGTTACTCTTCCGCAAAGTACCCGAAATATTCGAATGCGTGATATCCCGTCACATCTTGGGTATCATCTTCAAATACCTGAAGAACTGGGATAGCCAGGTATATAATAAAGTTATGAATGTAAAATAAAATGGTTGTTCTTGACAGTTTGATTGCTTTACACAAGAGCAATTAGTTTCGGCGTAACTTTCTTTTTGGATCATTTTTATAAGCGACTGTAAATCACAGAATGATTTGTCATGTGCTAGTCAAGGAAACGCGCTGACAACTTGTAATATCAAAGAAGCATCATTTTTCATTCTTTTCGAGGAGTTTGTTTCAGAAATTTCTTTGTCCTACGTTCAACTTTCGGTAAGACAAGGACACTTGCAGCAAATCACATCATTCGTAACTGAAGAAAATGAACGCACATTATCATTATTCGGCAAATTATAGTCATAAATCAACGTTTTTACGATAATGTATTCTTTGAACATTTTACAGGCGTTCCTTTGACAAATATACTATTCTAATTAAATCAATTTAATTGAAATTGAAATTGATTGAAAATAA
This sequence comes from Gryon sp. ZL-2020, assembly GCA_022817425.1. Classification (NCBI taxonomy): domain Eukaryota; kingdom Metazoa; phylum Arthropoda; class Insecta; order Hymenoptera; family Scelionidae; genus Gryon; species Gryon sp. ZL-2020. Next base: position 59,208 of record JABFPJ010000136.1, on the reverse strand, counting down.
ATTTATAACTGGAAAACATACCTATATTTTGTATGAGATAATTAACTAAAACCACATTTAATTAAATTAACATAGTATCATTATATTAAATATAAATTATTTTATATTTTTTTAATGAAGAACATTAATACTATTATATATATTTCTTAAATTAACATCTAATTATATAACTTTTTACAGAAATTATGGCACTGCGCAAAATCCAGTCTGTTATCTTTATTAGAACGGGGTCTTCTCGATAAGGATCAAATTGAATATCAAGTTTGTCCCAGGATTTTGCATCTTATGACGCATCAGGTTCACATACTTCATCAAATGCTTTCTGTAAGTGTTAATTAATTTAATTATCTAATTTGTTTTCAAGAAACATAAGTAATTTAAACAAATATACTTTAAAATATTGAACTTTCAACGTGAATTATAATAACAAATTACTTAAAATTAAAATTGCATTTATTAATCATTTGGTAAACATTTTACAATTACACTGTGCGACAAAATTCAAACTTTTTTTTCACAATAGAATAAAATTTAGATGTCCGTGTAGGGGAAACTTTAAGGAAAAAAACCCCGTTTGAAATTTGTTTGTATCAACTCGCATTCATTAGTTATTAACAGTCAAAGTTGACAAGTTTTTTTCATGGTTCGATTCAAAATTTTATATTGAATACCGACTAAATAAAAATTTTTCAATAAATTGAGTATAAAATTGTAAAATCAGTCCTTAAAAATGTTGGAAAAATTAAAATATTTTATAGTCAAACTACGAGAAATTAACACTTGTTCACGAAAGTTAGGTAGAATCATAAAAACGGCTGAGAAAAGGCATCTGTACTATTTTGTCCAATGTAATAATTTCTGTCCATTCTTAGATTTTCTAGCCTATTCCCTACTATGTGAACCTATGAAGTGAAAGTCTTTCCCTTGCCGCTTGTAAAATAAGAAGAAATACAGAAATTTTATGGCACTCCAAGCTTCTGTAACCTGTGTATGGAAGACAAGTGATAATTTCTTGTGGTTTGACTGTAAAATATTTTAATTTGTCCAACATTTTCAACGACTAATTTTACAGTTTTATATTCAATTTATTAAAAAAATTGTTTAGTCTGTATTCAGTATAAAATTTCAAATCTAACCATATGAAAAAAATGCATAGTTAACAGTCAAAAAATGTTCAACTTTGACTGTTAATAACTAATGAACGCGAGTTGATACAAACAAATTTCAAACGGGGTTTTTTTCCTTAAAGTTTCCCCTACACGGACATCTAAATTTTATTCTAGTGTGAAAATCACTGTTTGACAGTGTTATTGGTATTTTTTTTTTTTTTTTTTTTCTTAATTTTGGAAGTTGAAAGTTCAAAGTATATGCAAATTTCTTTATAAACAAATTTTTGTATTAAGCATATATATTTATTTACTGTTTTTATAAATTAACAAAACTTTACTTAAAATCCTACATGAATATACCTAACACATGTAGTTTCTTCAAGAAAACAAACTGAAAGAAAGGACGAGTTCTATATGAAAGACATGGGTAGTGAGATATTCAACTACAACTGCGTCTCACTATCCTGTCTTTCATGTGGCGTTCGTTGATGTCAACAGTAATTATTCAAATTCAACAGGTGAAAATGACAAACAATAATTAAGCAAATAAGAAGGTTTGCAAAACATAAGACAATGGATACCAAAGATTCAAAGGAATGGGGCATACTTTTACCCTCAAAGTTGGTTGTCATAGAGTTTAAACTATCACAGCCAGCTTTGATGAGCAAAATTGTGTCCAAAGTCAACAATTTAAATGAGGAAAAAAGCCAACTAAAGGACATAGAAAAAAAATGATGACTTCTGCAGAGCTGCTTATTTTTGCGGTCCAATACATCAAATTGGTTGTGAAATGTTATTAATCATATCACAGCCACCTTGATGAGCTTGGCTCACAAAACGGATCTTCTTGTTGTTCAAAATTATATTCATTTATCGTATTTCAGTTTAACTTGATTTATTTAAAGTTCATTTACAGGTAATCAAGCCAAAAAGAAGTACCATGAACGTGAAACATTTCAAATGAACAAAGCGCGATTCAATCGTCAAAATGGTTGTGGCGTGTTGTTTTTATAGTTTCATATCACAGCCATTTTTGACGAGTTGAATCGTTGTTTTTAGCAACGCTACGAAGATGACTCTGAACGATGGGAGAAGCTATCGAGAAGGAGGAGTCAAGAAAGATGAAAGAAAACACATCGGAAGCGTCGCTCACAAAGTGGCTGTTATATGCCGATATAAAGGTTTTCATATCACAGCCAGCTTTGATGAGCGCTGCGCCGATTACATCAACACCAAATACGATGCTGATTATCATTTTTCGTAACTTATTTTATATTAAAAAATTATATCTTAGATAATATATTTATAAATGTTATATACAATTATTTAATTATTAATTTTATTATAACAAAATTAAAATTACTTTTACCTTTTATTTAAATGGTTTCACTAATATATATCTTGGTATGAATAAAAACTGTATTATTAAAATAGAAAATTATAACTTTTCTTATTTTTAGGTACAACAATTTACAATTGTTCCTCCCGTTAGAGTGGTTGTGATACGGTATCTATAACTCGTATCACAGCCAGCTTTGATGAGCGGAAAGATTGTTAAAAATATCTTCAAAACAATAATCATAAATTCTAATACTTTAGAAATATTATTCCATATTATACGTATAGAATAAAATTTCGTTTACATTAAAAAAATATTAATATTTAAAAAATTTAATGTAAAAACTAACAAACGCATAAAAATATATGAATTAATTTATAAACATCAAACTAAAGAATATTTGTGCTGAATTAATATTTTTATTGAAACAGTCTTCTAGTTATAAAGAACAGTCAACTTTTAGTCATAATATTGTAAATATGTAACATAAATTGTAAGATCTGCAGTCAAACTGTTAAAGTTATTGATTTATTTTTTTGTCGCTTTACAGTTGATTTGCAGTATGGGTCCACATATCGGAACAGAGCTTATGGAAAAAGTCTTTCTAGAAAAGTTTCTTTCCCTATGCGAAGATAAGGCTAGTTCGGTTCGAAGAATTTGTGCCTCGTATTTTGCCGAATTCGCTGCAACATTGTCCAGTGAAACGATTTACGAAAAACTTGTAAGTATATATAAAACAAATTCCTTTTTTTACTTAAATAGTAATATAAATATATGTATTTTTTAAATATAAATTTGTAATCAAATATATATTTTTAAATTAATTTAACAATAATAAATAACCTATACTGTTTTTTCTAGTAGATGAATGTTGTTAGTTGTATTAATTTGTAATGTTATTGTATTAATATTTACAGCTACCACAATTTACAATATTATGTGTGGATCATGCCCGAAGTGTTCGAGAAGCGTGTGTCGACGTAATGTTATTTTTTGCACGTTACGTTTTACCTCAACGTCATATACTAGTACCACTTATGATCAATTTCATCGATGACGAATCAACGAGTGTACATATGTCCGCATATCAAATTCTAGGCCCATTCATTGCAATGTTTGCAGAAAATCTCACTGCCGTCACACAAAATAAATATGGAGAACTTGTTTACGTACACGAAGATGATAATATTAAAAACAATACGTAAGCTTACACAATTATTTGTCATTTAATATTAATTGTTTTTTCTTTTATTTTAATAGATTTTTTAAAAATTTGTAATATTACATTTGACATTTGAATTTAATTAACGTCTTATATGAGTAAATTACTGAAAAATGTACTTTATTTTTTTTTGTAAACATTTATTAAATATTGCTATTAATAATGAATACTTTTTAATTAATGGATTTTTAAATTAATAAATTATAAATTACCAAATAATTAAACATTATTTTTTCATTACTGTATTTCAGAATACCATGTCCTACTTCAGAGGGTATTTTGGCAAGAAGTTTGTCTAATGATCGAAGATTCAATAAAATTTCCATAAACGAAGACATATATTCGTACCAAAATTTAGCAATTAAGCCGTTCGATTATGATAATTCTAACGATGAAGATTTAATACCTCAAGAAAATGATTTAACCAGACAAGTAAAATCAAGAGACATCATCAGAAGACGCAGGGCACAAAGAAATGCGGAACTAGAGCGTCAAAAATTGGGATATATACAACATTGTTCCAAAAGAACATATGCAACTCAAAATTGTAATAGTTCAAATGCCGAATCGCCAACTGTAAGTATTTATGTTAATTTATGCAATATAATACAATTTAAGTAATATACTTTTTTATTATACATATGTTATTTTAAAAAGATAAATATTTTCTTAAAAATCGTAATTTTTATTTATATAGGAATCGCAGCAAACAACCCTTACTCGGATTTATACAGGGTTGACAGAAGGATTGAAGACGTATGTAGATGATCCAGATTGTAATTTTAGTAATGACATTCTACGCTATTACGACAAAGTATGTAAAAAGATTCATAATAACGAAAAGGAACAGTACAATAGTTTTCAATATTATCGCATTCCAACAGACGATAATTTGGAATTAGAGATCGCATCGTTGGCATCCGAAAATATTGTCTCCACAGTATCTGTTAATGAAAAAATCAACGACAATATTAGTGAAAAAATTAGCGAAAAAAATAGCGAGACACTATACATCAATGAACAACAAATACCAGAGCATTCTGAATCTAGCGAAAAACTATACATCAATGAACAACAAATACCAGAGCATTCTGAATCTAGCGAAAAACTATACATCAATGAACCACAAGTACCAGACATTTCTAAATTTGACAAAGTTCGTCTGTGGACACAGGGTGCCAGAGGAGAAGAAAAAAGTCAGTGGACACAGGGTGCCAGAGGAGAAGAAAAAAGTCAGTGGATACAGGGTGCCAGAGGAGAAGAAAAAAGTCTGTGGACACAGGGTGCCAGAGGAGAAGAAAAAAGTCTGTGGACACAAGAAATGGAAAATAAGAACCCAGACTCTGAGGATGAAAATTCGGACAACGAAGATCGAGTGATCGTGTTTCCAGTGCCTGATTTTCTACAGGAAAAACCAACTCGAATGAAAAGTCTAAGAAAAGGCAGAAATAAAAATTTTGAAGTACAAGAATACGTCACCCGAAAATGGATCGATTATGAAATGAAACATCCTTCGTTAAAAGATGAAAGTACGACGTCGATTGAACGTTTAGCTAATGCGATTTCAGAAAAGAAATTATGCAAAATGTTAAGCAAGTGCGATCTTAATGTTGATTATGTTCCCCATGTTGTGCCAGATGTATTAGTTAATTATTATGTCGAATTAGTGGAAAATAATTGCTCGGATGAGGTCAATCATTATTGTGCATTCAGTTTTCCAGCAGTTGTGATGACTTTAGGACCGAACAATTGGTGGCAACTGAAAAAAGCTTATCAAACATTAGCTGGCGATCGACCTTGGAAAGTACGTTGCACAATCGCTTCAAGTATTCATGAAGTTGCGATGATTCTTGGCAATAAAATTACTGCAAACGATTTGGTGCCTATTTACGATGGATTCATCAAGGATTTAGATGAGGTTAGGATAGGAGCACTCAAACATCTTTCTTCGTTTTTGATCGTTTTAGAACTGGAGGACAGAAAACCGATTTTGTATAAGCTTGGTGCATTCCTGCCTACTGATAACGAACTTAATTGGAGGTATAGAAAAATCTTGGCGATGCAATTAATGGAGAGCATTACACTTTTCAAACCAGAAGATGTATCACACACTATCGCACCAATTGCTATACAGTTATTACATGATAAAGTAGCTGCTGTTAGAAAAGCCGCTATTTCACTTGTAAGCTATATTCCAAATCATTATAATTTCATTGTTTACATATGAAATACTTATATATTTTTATTAAAAAATTGATATACTTATCTGTTAAATTATTTATTAAATAATTTATTATTTTCAATATTTGTAAGAAATACATAAATTATTAAAATTATATTATAAACATTTTTCTACATAGCTTAAGTCATGAATAATGATTTTCAGATTACTCAAATTACCGACTATTTGTATGACCATGATGAACTCATGTGTTTGATAACGCATATTCGAGAACTCTTAACCAAAAGTGATACATGGGTGAGCAGGCAAACATTCGCTCTTATTTGCTGTGAACTCATTAGCAATTGTGCCATTCACAAAAAGATCTTCGCCAAAGAATTGCTTCCATTTTTGCTCAACCTTTCAGTCGATAAGGTGCCTAATGTACGACTAGTCGTAGCTAGAACTTTAGCTGAACACATCATACCAATATCTTGTAAGTTCAGTAACTTTTTCATTATATTTTATATTTAATTTTTAGTAAATTAAAAATAGACATTAGAAATTGATACTGTTCAATAAATGTTATTAAAATTGTATTTAATTAAAAAAATATTCTATTTTTAAACAATAATTTTATTTATATTTATTAATTGTTAATTAATAAATTTCTTTGTAATTTTCAGCTGAAGTTTTGGGCTCTAGAATATGGCATGAAGCTAATCGCCAGGTTCATCAAATGTTGACTGATAAAGATCCTGATGTTCGACTATTGGCAAGCAAAGTATTGGTCATTGAATCAGAAGAAGATGGCTCAGAAGATGAACAAGAAGAAGATACATGAAAACAATGTTATTAATATAAATCGTTGCAAAAGCGACAACAACGTGCTTCTTTTGATAGTTGCCCGTGCAAAAATACTGATTTTTTACATTAAACTAGAATGAAAAAACATATAAGCGTGAAAAAGAGTCAATGATTTTTATTGTGAAAATGTCAGCGAACTGTGCGAGCATTAATTTTTATACTTATGCATTTAAGATTAAAAACCTGTGCCTACAGGTAAAATTTATACTTTGGCTTTTATGATTTGTTGTATTTTACCACTTATTCTCTGTATATCTCATTTTATGTTACTAGTTGTCAACAGTAAGATTGCTTATTGAGAATGTAACCAAGAGCATGATTTTTGTGTAAGAAGCAAAGACCAAACTCATAGTTTACATTTAACTTGTTTCAAGAAAATGTTATATATTAATGATAAACTTAAAACAACTTTTTATAATTACTAAATTTTGAAAACCAAACAAATTCAATTGAAAACACAATATGTCGAGATAGACTCGAATCAAAATCAAAATCTAAATTTAAAATCTAATTTGATTTTTGAAACAAAAATGACGTCGACACATTAACAAAAGCACAAATCGAACATCTCGAATAGTTTCATTGGAAATGAATTTGCGCACAATCTGTGATTCGGGTAGGTTGAAGAATTTTTAATTAAAGCCTACGCAAGAAATACAAAGACTTGAAGAGTATTGCAGTTTTGATCATTAAAAAAGTAAGCATTACTAAATTGTTTATTTGCGAATCAGTTATTCTCAATTTTCAAAATTATTTTTTCATTTTTTTAAAATATTAAAAAATGATGCCGAATATTGTCCAATTTCAGCAAATTTTTATTATCCACGTTCAGCAAACTTAATGTATAATTTACAGATGTCACATAATATTCATAAATAATAAGCAGTAAAATACACTTTATTAATAGTATATTACTGCTGAGGGCGCCACTGCGCCCGAGGCTGGTATCCTATTTTATAGACCGAGGGACCGGACAATAAAGTGGAACTTATTGTCCTAGGACGATAAAATGTTCGAGGGCGTAGCCCGAGATCATTTTTATCGTCCGAGGACATGATTAGTTCCACTTTTGTCCGCTCCCGAGGTGCATAAATTATATAAATGTTCTATTTAAGGAAAGTTTAAATACATAACTGCAATGATATTATAATGAATAATACAACTAAAAGTATTGCTAAATCTTTGAGAAATTTTATCATAGCATTTGCAAGTTATTTTAACATTGGTTTTAGCAAAACATCATATATATTGTAATGTCCACAGCTAAGGTGTGTCCGTGATTTTTAAAATGATTATCATTCACGACAATTCTTGTTTTCGCTGTAAAATACTTTATTTGGAATCTGGATTTTTCCTTACATTGATTTTTGGGTGTAAGATATGATGCGTATATGAGTGTACACACCGGGTGACAATTAAAATATGCGTAAGATAATGTGTATAGATGGTTCGTTTAGGAAAAAAAACCTCGCAGTCTACGTTGCGCTCAGAATTATACTGTTCCTTATACGTTAATTTTGACACACCGTAGGAAAGAAAAGATAACGTTGGCAGACGACGGCGATGATAAATTTCTACCGACAATTGCCAGATCGTCTACGTGAGAATTATTATCGTTGTGTGAACCGGATAAAAATAAAATACGATTTCGAGGAGACAATAATATTCACATTTTTTTGGATATTACAATATATGTCGATTATTTAATGGATGCAATGACAAAATCATCCAATTTTCTGATGCAAACTCAATTTTTACATAAACGGTGAATTCGAACATATGCTATATACAAAAGTATGCAAATTTTTTATGACTTATATAATATTTTATAATTATTTTTTTTTTTTTTATGGAAAATGACGCAAATAAGTGTTTCGCGAAAAGTTAAGAATTGCGATAAAGCATCACAGAGTAGGGCGAATTAAAACATACATTCAGGTGGTGATTACGCATATAAACAAAAATCGTATGATCATAAGATTCCACAATCGAACAATTTGAACTTTGAATATACAAACCAAATTGCAATTGCATTTTTATTAAAAAATAATATAAGATACAACATTTAATTGAATTTCTAAGAAAAAAACAATAAATTTGAATTTCCCTTTAAAAGATTAAAGTTGGCAATTTTGGTCATCACAATGCTAGTGTTGCGGTATGCACGTTGAAACTTGACTGGATACGTATTATTGTATTAAAGCATCGAGAGATTAGAATATGAAACTAGGAAGTGCTCGATTAGTGACAGTTTCGCAATTTTAATTCAAGTGTCTCGTAACAAATTGTACTCTGCAAGATTGTCGCTGTTGACGCATATAGCAATATCCACAATTTGTTCAGAAGCAATGTAATTAAAATGCGCTTGTTGTCGTAGCGACCAATGGATGTACGCTCAGAATGCAGATCACAGGCTGTTCATTAATGTCATAACATGTTTGATATTGAGATATTAATCAATGATTCTATTTTCGTTCAAAGTCTACCATCGATTCTTCAAAACTAGCAAAATAATATGCAATGTAATGATTTTATATTTTTTGGTTTACATAAAGTAAACGCATTTTTCAATTACAGGGGATTTTGGAGAGTGTAAATAATTACTCATTAAATTTAATAACAGAAGTGCCTTTTCACAGACATTTTTTAATGACGCAACATTTATTATCAAAATTGAATACTGTGTACTGTAAATGTCGTTTTAATTTTTTTATATTGAACAACTGATAAATGATCATCTATAGTTTAAAATAATAATTAATTTTGTAAAATGAAACCGATTTACATTTATTAAAAACCAAAAAAATAATAATATTTGACAACTCCTTTTTGTATAAGATATGATACAGTTTTGGATATACATTTCAAATTTATATAACGTTTTATATATAAAAAAGCTTTTTCATCAATGTATGAACGACATGCAACAAGGAATTTATGATCGATAAAAATGGTATATTCAAAAATATAAATCAGCGTTGCAACGGCATCTTGTCTTTGCCGGTTAATTTTTTGGGTTTTAGTAAATCACAGTCAATCATTTTACAAAAGTAATTATAATTTTAAACTTCAGATAAAGAAGTAAACAAATAACTGTAGGTAAAACAGCGGCCTTAAATGTAACGGCCTATTTTCCTTGCCGGTGTGCTCGTTGGTGTCCAGGGTAGCAGAAATAAAAGCGCGGGGATTGTCTTCGATTGTAATTACTTTTATTTCCGGAGTTGAATACCCGGCGGTATATGAGAGGTCGGGAGGAGGGCGGTAGTGAAAGCTGAAAGAAGTCGCTGTATAAGACGCTTATACAGAAAGGAAGAGGACTAGTGTCACACCGGTCCGTGATTCTCGGGCTCTGGGAATCAAATCTCACACTCCTCGAGCAATGTGACGTAGTGCCTTCGCCACGAGTAAAAGTAGGGAGGCCATAATAGTAGGGTACACCCCACCATTCCGCGGAGCCTATATAACGGCGATACCGAGCGCCGAGAAAGCACTTGTTTCCTGGAGCCCGAGAATCACGGACCGATGCGACACCAGTGCCTGGAGACATTAAGAGCGAACGCCTCACTCTCCAGCGACGTACGACAAACCGTATGATCCATGGCAAGCGCTTTGACAGGTTCTCATACTCTCGATGCCGCATGGTATCCCCGAGTGAGTGCCTTGCTCACAATTCTGTGTAAGCGTCTTATACAGCGACTTGCATCAGCTTTCACTAGCACCCTCCTCCCGACTTCTGATATGCCGCCGTGTATCTATACATTTTGGCAAGCCTTCTATTCCAAGCTTTACTACTATGGGGAAAACGCATTTTCCCATTGCGAGCTCAAACAAATACATCAGGTATGAAGATAGATCCATTGCTACTCTTGATAGACTGAGGATCGAAATGCTATCAGATACTTTTTCTTGTGCGGTTATTCCATAAACTTTCTGAATGTAGTGTATGCAGTACATGAGAATTGGTGTTGCTTTCTTCATAATCTTCTTTAAATTGGTTCTTCAATTGATAAAGATTAAACACATGAGCATCATGTCATTTGAAAAGTTCTTAGTATTCTTCGACGTTCCTTACGAAGACTATTCAATTTCAAAAATTGCCATATACATTAACATAGGAAATATTGAAATGGAATAGTTTTCGTAAGGACCGACGACTTAATTAAGACCTCTCCATCTTTCAATTCAAAATCATGTCCATAATCATTATACCTCATAACTAATTGCTTTAAAAGTAATGCAACATCCACTCCCTTATACTGGCATGCCTCATGCTTTAAGATGCTAAGGTCGGTCTAAAAGTCGAAGAGTTTGATCAGCTAAGCACCTGTGTTACCTAGAGAGGAAGTGCTGGTGATATTTCTTGCAAATTTAATCATATCTGTCTGGATTGAGATTGCTGCAGAGCCTCCCATTTTCTGCAATATCAATTCAACGGTCAATCTCAATATGCCGACCGTGTCTTCGTCAAGAGTGATTTTTGTGAATCATTTTCTCATTGTTGGGCCAGGAGCGATTGTTAGTGGAACTGTCGCAGACTAGCCTTACAATTTAAAAATTGATTCTAGGACTCTACATTTGTTCACATTTGGAACATTTTGTTCAAAATCCTGAAAAGTTGATAGCTGAATCTCGAACTCAGTATCGGAAGCTGTGGTTATATATGGTTGGCTCGCTAAGTCTACAGAAGCCATGTTTTGAGATATCAAAATCAAACCTTGCTGTAACAGTCTTGTGTTTCGAGTAAGAACCAACTGAAAATTCAGACGATGTTACTACTCTTACTTGTCCGGACTGAAGGTATTCTTTTACTTGAAGTGACTGTTTGCTTCTGAAAGTTTGAGCTACCTTCGTGCTTTGACTTGAATCTACGAACCTGGATACCGACGAGCACATCAACAAGGTAAAAAGGCCGTTGCAGTTAGGCCCCTGTTTTACCTCAAGTTACCTGTTTATCTGAAGTTTAAAATTATAATTACTTTTGTAAAATGAAAGTGGCTGTCATTTATCAAAAACCAAAAAATTAATAATATTTGAAAACACCTATTTGTATAAATATATGATAAAATTTTGGATATACATTTCAAATGTATATAACGTTTTATACATAAAAAAGCTTTTTCATAAACGTATGAAAGAAATGCAACAAGGAATTCATGATTGATAAAAATGTAATATTCGAAAATATAAATGTAATTAATAAGCGAAACTATATCATTTAATATATATTATAAGAAACAAAATTTTTTCGATAATTTTTACTTCTGCACGACAAACTGTATACATATGCAAAATGAACAAACTAAATATTCAACAATTGTACAATACTTGTATTAAATAAAACCTAAAATGATTTGTTACGCATTATAATTATGTCTTACTTTATTTCACTTTTTAATTTAAAAGTTAATAATATTTCAAAAACATAAGTCATTTTTTGAATTCAGAAATTTGTTTTAATACAAATGAACATATTCATTGATGCAGTTTAGAACGGAATCCTATCTCAGAGATTAAGAAGATTTCAAAGTAAGGTTGAGCGCATCAATTTTTTTCACCACAAAAACATTTTTTTCATCACAAATAAAATTTGTTTTCATCGTGCAAAATTTTTTTTATTTTGCACTTCAATTGCACATTCAATTCTTTTCAATAAAAAAAGCCATTTTTTCAGCGCAAAAAATTATTTATTTCATCTTGTAAACAAATGTTTATTTCACCAAACCTTTTGTCGAAAATTCCGTCCGATGGGTCACCTGACAGTTTTCCTTCAAGCTGTCTTTTTTTTATGACAGGCTATACTACCATAATATAACCGAAAAGTGTTGTGGTTTACTCGAAATTGAATACATTTTTTTAATATCTTTTAAGCATTAGTTTTCAATATATCTATTAATGTTATCATAGTGTTACATATTTTTTGTAATTTTGCATTTAATTTTCAATAGAATCATGTAAAAAAAGCATAATGTTATCTTTCAAAAATGTTCAAACTTTAATTATTGATAACTTTTTAATATTGAATGATAATAACTTGAAACTAAGATGACTAAAATTGAAAATTTACGGAACTTTCAGTAATACAGGAACAGATGCAAAATTTCGCGAAAAATTACTGAACTTTTCATTAAAAGTTATTGCGTTTTCACTAATTTTTCATAAATATTCAATAATATTTCATTAAATGTTCAGTAATTTTTCGCGAAATTTTGCTTCTGTCTCTGTATTACTGAAAGTTTAGTAAATTTTAATCATAAATTTTTATATTAATTCTGCTCTGCGTGTAAGTTCTACACAATGATGTATACTTCATTTTTGTCTGAAATTTGTTATTGCAATGTGTAATTTGAAAAGGTATCAAAATTAATGAAAACTTAAGTTATTTATATTTTTATTGAAATAAATTAACATATAATACTAAAACGAAGTTTCTTTTAATAAAAAAATTAAGTTCATGATAGAATTTAAAAAAAGCGATTTAAATGTATAAAACATATTGATGAGACAATAATGGAAAATATGAATATGTAACTTTTCATAATATAGGAATTAAAAAAAGTTCTTTCTTTTTCATCTATTTTCTGAATAATATTTTTGTAAGTACTATTAAGAGTTGACAGTGCTGCAAAGATTTTCAAAAGGATAAAAGAAGAGAATTTCTTTGTGATTACATTACGTATGAGGATATCATAACATATAAGATTGAAGCCTGAAGTCGAGGATATAAAATGGTCAAAGCGGAATGTGACTTCTTTAAATATATAGAACTGAGAAACACTGAGAAGTGTAACAATGAAAATGAAAAAAAAGACAGGGCTGGTCTGAGAACTGCAATATTATAGAATCTAGAAAAAGAAGAAAAGAAAGTCTAATTGCAGCAAAAAATTACACACGAAATCTTCTAAAAGGAAGATTTATTTATTTATTATTTTGTGTTAAATTAGTTATTAAAATTTTAAGATCACTGATTCAAAGCTTTTTTTAAGGAATTATTTAAGAAATCGAATTTCATCTTATACAACTTTTTATATTATATTTTGTATATTATAATACAGTTTATAAAAAATGTTAATTCAATGTTTCATCTAACATTCTATATTCTATGTGTGAAATCTAATTACTACAAAGACAGCATATCATTTGAAAACAAAATTTCAAACTTTGACTTGCTATTTTTTTCAAATTTTATTTTTAACAAAATGCAAACATGTTATTTCAACAGTTGTTAAAATTATTAAAAAGTACACTGAAACACATCATTAAAAAAACTCTATTATACAAGAAATTTACCGATTAAATTATGTTTTTACATTATTTTAATTTTTGCAAAGATCAATTTTCGAAAACATTTGATTATATTAAATCTTGATAATTTATCACAACATGATAAATTGATTATAATTTATTTTATAAAAAATGAAATTGTACTTAAATTTTTGGTCTGTTGTTTAATCTTACCGAGAGTCGAAAATGAATAATTTAATTGAAAAAAATTAATCGCAGGAGTCTTTTACCACAATAATAATAAAAACGAGGATGATTATTATGGTAGAATCATAAGTCACACAGCCAACTAATGGGACGATGGGTTTTCTTCTTCTACAGCATTGATTTGTTCGTTCGATTCGCTTTTCGATCTGAAAAAAATCATTTAATGAGGTTTCTGTGAAATGAATTGTACTAAATCATTAATGCTAAATCAATTGTAATAACTTTATTTTGTTCATGATTAATGAAAAAAAAATGGTTGAACAAATAACTAAAAACTAAATAATGAAATGTTAAAAGAAAAAATTGATACTTGTATAATATAATATTTGTTTTAAATTGTTCAATATTACATATTTTAATATTTTCTCATTAAAAAAATTGATTCCGTTTTTATACGAATATATTTTAGAACATGCTATATTATCATATTACAATACGTTTTAAAAGATCATTAAAATGATTGCAATAATAGTAATAATAATATTAATTCTTTCGTAGTATATTACAAAAGTACATATATTATTAAAAATAAAAAATATTCATTATAATAAAAATGGAAAATATTAATTTTATATGAATTTCATTACGTGCAAAAATTTACTTGCAAATTTATAAGAAAATAATATTTTTGTAGTAAAATAAAAAATACGGAAAATTATTCATACAAAATATTAAATTTGGAGCAATATTGTTAATCACATTTTCTTATCAATTTGGTATTAATAAAACATTTTTATTTATGCCAATGTTACTATAATAATCGTTATTTTTTATAATTATTATATCACCATTAATGTGAAATGGTATAATTTCATGGCGCGTTGTTTAGAATAATAATGATTATCATTCTAGTGAGCTTAAAGACTTAACGTTCTTTGTTACGATATTAGCCGGTTATCGGATGTTGATGAGCCTCTCGAGTAATTTAGTCGAACATATTAAGTATTGCGATATACAATTTGTACGTATAAAATATGAGTTATGTTAATTTAATTAACTAATAGTTTCTATTGCTTTCTTCTCATTTTTTGTAACTTTTTGACAATTTTAATAGAAAAAGTTGCTCTACAATTATAATATTATAGTTATAGTCGAGTTTACAGTCGAGTCACGACAGCTTCAATCTAAGTACTTTTTGATCTGTCATTTTTGTACGTTAATATATTTTGTATAAATATTATATAAGTTTTACTGTGTATTGAATTTGTAAAATACAACTACAATGTTCTACCTGTAGATCTTATAATTTAATTAAAGTTGGATCACACTACTTTTGTTTGTATTATTTTCTTTCGATTACACTTTCCAACTTTAGATATTGAAAACTCCAATAGCCAAACGTTTTTAAACAAACAGAAATTTTTTTTCTTGAAGAGACAGAGTTGCCTTCTAAACATAATATATTATTGTTGTTTGGCTAACGTAGAGTTGCACGCAATGATAGGTATCGATTGTTTTCTACTTTACGAGGACCGAGTGATACTTTTAATTTTTGTTCATGAGAAAATATTTTTGGTATCTTTGTATTTGTGCTACTTTAAATAAATTGTTATAAAAAAGGGACGAATTCTAATCGTTTATGTACGAATATTTGCTATAATAATATATATTATATAATGGTGTGTGTAACATTATATATTATATATATTACTTTTATATAAATTTATTCATTATTTATCACTATTTGTTATAATACCTTTGACTATGTTAAAAATAAGAAAATTAATAAATACGACTTTAATTTATGTCTGCATTATTAATCGATTTTTCTAAGTCAAGTCGATTAGTTGATACAGTAAAACTATATTATGAATCAATATTTTCCATTTGTAATGACTTTATATTTTAAAGAACATAACAATATATGATTGTCGTAACAATCTTGTTATCAATGTGTGTGTACAAAGAAAGATAATAAATGTCTTTAAATGTAATGAAAGTGATTTCGCGTGCTTGTTAAATATCATTTTATGTCTATTTATCGTATTAAACATTCTTTTGTTGTTTTTAAGGTAGGCACTTTGCTATGTTTCTGTATTTGATAATAAATGTTTTGAATGTTATTTTAATAATTAAAAAAAATTTTTTGTTTATCGTCAAACGCATCCAATCTGTTTTATCATGTTTTTTATATGTTTTGTTCCGACAATCATGCGCTTATTTTTCGACACACACGCACATAAACAATCTCATTTACTGTCGTCCTTTCCCGTTTTATAAGTAGACGGCTTTGGAACTTTAATCTAGCACCGTGTCTTCGTATAATGACTTTCTTTTGCATGTTCGTTTGACAAAAATCACATTTTTATGTCTTATTTTCATCATTATTGAAAACCAATTAGAAAAAACAATTTCTTGTATATATAAAAAATATGTATACTTTTATTTTAATACCTCCTTACACTTTTTTTTCTTAACGCAAAAGAAATGTTCAGTCTTAATTTCAAAGTTCAGGAATTATGTTTCCTTTCATCATATCACCAGACTTTGGAAATAAGTAATTCAAAACTACAAATTAGTATAATAAGAGCACATTAAATGATTATGAATGTAATTAAGAAATGCGATTCATAATTGGGAATGTGAATTAAAATATCGAGCGAATAGTTTCAACTCGTTTAAAATGTAAAAATTATATTCTTTTAAAATAAATATAAAATATTTAACGAAGAAAGACAAGCTAAAAATACCAAACACGAATTTTAAAAAGTGGAATATGGTCATTTATCAATACTTCCAGATGAATCGCTTTGAAATAAATTTTATTTAACAAATGTTTGTTTATTATTATACACTCTGTTAGCGCATACACAGATGGTTAATGCCTGGAGAGCCAAAGCGTCCTTTAGTGAATAAGGAACAGTGTTGGTCCATTTGGCAGCCTTTTACTGCACTCGAGAATAAAACATAAGAAACAGCTGAAGAATGACAGAAGTGTTTGTACAAGCTAAATCTTCATGCTTCTTACTTAAAAAGCATAGAGCCCAGCATTTTATCGAGATTTTGAGTCAATAGTAGTTGAATATTGAAATACCAAAGAGGAACAAAAATCCAAAGAAACCTGCTCAAGTAGTCAAATACTTTAAAAAACAAAGTCGGAAAGTGCATTACTTTTTTCAAGAACGAGATAGCCTTATTTACGTTAAAAAACATATTACCTCCGTTCTAACCCAATTTCTGCCTATACGTGGCAGGTAATGACAACTAGACATTTAAACATACGAACAGTTTTTCGATAAGAGTCATTGACCTAAAATTTGCGAGTTGTATAGTTCGATTTGAATTAGCACACTTCGGCATTCGCCTCATGATCAGAGAACCACAAAAACCTGATCAAAATGGTCGGTAGTGGGAATTGAACCCACTATCTCCCGAATGCAAATCTGTCAGCTTTAATCACTCAGCCAGCACGCTCGGTGGCTAAGAGATGGACAGGATGTCAAGTAAAAGTGTACACAACTCACAAAACCAGTAAAAAAGGGTAAGTGCCCAAGAAACTTCAATACAAAGAAATCTTCATCAGAATTCATAGTAATGTCAGAGAGACAAAAACAGAACATAAAGGATACCCATGACATAATGGAAATTCCCGTACAAAATGGCAGTACAAATTGTGCCTTTCCCGGGAGAAGTATCTCACATTATATTTCTGTCACCTACTCAGCACATCTCTTCTAAACAGACTAGAAGTGGTTTTGGCATATTCAAAGCTTAATGATTATATATCATAAGATTGTTTACATAGACCTTTCTATCTCTATTTCAGTTCAATATCTAGCTTTATTTACTTATCTTTAATACAAAATTCACTTTAATTACTATTATAATTCAATTCTTGAAAAAAGTTATTTTACTAGAACAAGGAGAACTCTGTTCTAATACAAGTAAATGGGAATAAGAACTATCCAGATTTGTTGAAATTTACCTTTTGCAGTATGAACTTATGATTCTCTTGTAATTAAGAAAAAAATCTTTCACCAAAAACAAATTTTTTATAAACTAAATTAATAAATAAAAAAATAAAAAAAAAATGTCATAAATAACATCTTGCGTAATAAGAAAGTATTGAAAATAGTATGTTAATGTAAAACAATTTATAAATAATCAGACAACTATAAGAATGTTTTCAAAAATGTTTGTAAAATGATTTCATAAGTAACTAAATGAAATGATAGTCAAATGACTTCAAAGCAGCCTTTCTAAATTATATGTTAGAATATTGACGTAATAAATCTGAAATTTGAAATGCAGTATGAAGGCGTTGATAATGTTCATAAGAACTTCATAAAGAGCAAAGATTTATTATTAACATACCACAGTATGAATAGCGCCTTGATGTTGCGAAGCATACGAGTAAGGACAGAGCATATAGAAAAAAGAACAGTCACAAACAATAAACTTGCTACTGAAAATTTGCATTGGCAAATGAATAAGTTCACGTTAAACGTTGAAACAATTTATAAAAGAAATGCGCAGAAGAAACAAGATATGATTACGATTTCCAAAGTGATTATAGTTTGTCCTCCTGTATATTATCATTTTATATTTATACAAATATACAAAAAAGGTTTTGACATAAAACTTTTGACTTGAACTCTCTAGTCTCAGGCATTTCCATCGTGGATGACTCTCCAATATTCGCAGGTTGTATGCCAGCAATATCTCAAAAGAGAAGAGATAGTATGTTTTTGTATGCTTGGAAATGGAATAAGATAATAAACAACTCAGAAAAATATTGTAAATTCCAAGCGCTGGCCAACTTGTCTAATACAATTCATTAGAGCAAATTCTGTTCTGCGAAAAAGGCGTAAGTGAGCCATAGAATAAAAACTCATTGAAGACAGAAAATAGATTGGCAACAAATATAAAAGTAAATATATGTTGTATATATATTTTATTTGTAGTAATAAAAAGTGTGTAAACAAATATTATATCATCTTTATGTAACTGAAATATAACTGTATTGGCACAAAAAAGAATTTGAAATAATTATATTTCCAAAGTTTATGAGCAAATCGATATACGTATAAATGACCGTATTTGACCATAACTTCTTATCTGATTTTGTTGATTATATTAATAAACACATACTATTTATTCTATTCTAAATATGTCTATATTATATATCACGAATTCTAATAACTATGAAAGAACAAAATTTAAATAATATTCAAGAGTTTTTCGTACCCTGAAAATTTCATAGCCACGACTATGACTAACATGCGAGTTGAAAAAATGCAACAATAACATTTAATATGATGTATATATAAAAGTTATCTAGAGATTATTTACGCTTACTGGTTATTCAATTCTCACAATTATGACTGGGAAATGCATCTCATCACAAAATGATTGATGACGAGATTCAAAAGATCAATTATTAGTAATAATTCAAACACCTGCAATAATATTAATTAATGAGTATTTAGAATACAATTAAATACTCATCACAAAAATTAAATACTGTTCAAAGATCAGAAGGTGATGTTTCAAACCTGTGATCATATTAACTGATGAGTATTTAGAAGATTAAATACTTTCTTCTGGGATAATTAATTTGAAAATCATTTGATTAAGGCGCCTTGACGAGAAGGGATGTCTGGTAAGCTAATATACTCTCTTGCTACCCATTCGACCGTCTACCAACATTATCATCACTCTCTTTGGCCCCGGGATATATACGTTGGTGACAGCTTGGTAATCGACAACGAAGAGCCCGCTGATGGGGCTTGGACTTTTGATGGTTCAGATCTTGACAACACGGGACGCACAAAATCGGCGCAGTTCCCCATAACAGACCGAAACAAAGTTAAAGCGCGTAGGAAGACCGTTGGGTACAATTTTTCCGGCCATACTCCTCTACATTTGATGCCCACTGGCATAGCTCGGTCTCACTACAGACGTGACGCCCACAACTATATCTTAACATCTTGGGCTACCCTAGTGCCTGAGTATTCAGTGCCCGGGTACAACATCACCAGCATGTCTTCCATCTATCGGGTTGGTACTTACTGCGGTATGTTATATAGGTGGTAGTTTGTGTAATAAATCACTTATTGTGCCTTTAACGGTCTGCGTTGCAGATACGTTTCGATTCACGTGGGTTCTGCGTGAATCTTATAGTTTTCTTTCCGTTTGGTTAGAGAGTATTGCTGATCGTGCGTTGTGCGGTCGGTTTAGGGATGGTGTCGGTGACGACCGGGGCCGTGGGCCCGGGTTATTGTTATCTGCGCCTTTTCCAGTCTTTAAACAGCGTGCATGACCATCAATTCGATTTGATTGCAGTTAAAAGAAAATTCCGAAAATACCCTTATATGCGTCGCGTGTTGGGGTATATTTTATCTTATTCAGAGAGGGATTTTTACGTTCCATCAATATACTTCTCAGGACGGTCAATGTACCATGTGGCTCCCGCGGGTGCTTTGTTATTTAGTGAGCTCGTGGCGTGCTGCATGTTTACCAGAGCCCGTATTGGATTTGACAAGTTGGACCCGGTTGCGAATGCAAACTATCGAGTCTTGGAAATGACGGCACTTTGCGCCTCAGGAGGAGTCGATTTTGAGGCTACCATGAGGGAGGCTGCGAGCAAAGTCCTTAAAAAGTCGTTGCGCGACGATCCAGCGCTGTTGAGGGACGTATTAAAGCCAATGATCTCGAGGCAGAAGTTTTTGAAAAACCTGTTGAGGATAAGTTATGTATTGACGCAGACCCAAATTTCGATGTTACAGACGTGCTTTCCAGAGTTGAAGGTGATTGTTATTATATATAATATATACACACACAGATACGTCTTCATACCAAAGCAACGAAGCGCTGGTGCAATGGCACCATATGTTATCGTGTGCGATTAGCTTTAGCACCGCAGGGTTTCTTAGCGTCAACGACCTGTGTCCCCGTAATTGGGCGGGGTCGACGTGAGATTTGGATATCGTGTGGTCTCAGAGGTGGAACGCCTCAAGAACGAATTTTGTTCCGCGACCTTGTCATCCATCGAGACATTCGCAGCATGATGGAGGGGTGGCGAGAGTGGGACGAAGACATGGTGGTTGAATAGTACAACTTCTCACCTTATGACTCCATTAATTGTATTACATATAGTGGAGTTCCCACTCACTGCACCGTGCAGTGATGGAGTTCCCACTCACTGCACCGTGCAGTGGCTGCAAAAACTACAGATAAATTACGGGGAGCCTAATTCACACTTGGCGGCATTTAGGTTCCATGGGACAGATTATGATGCGACAGAAATCACACTGAAGATGGATACGCCAAAAACATAAGCACAAGCACGATAGATGTGTACAGGTATGTTGCGATTCCAGTGGCTCGAGAAGTGGACTCCAGTTTTGCTACCGTTCGCATTTGGTTCGACCAAGTTGCATACTACTCTAACGCTTTGGTCAACATGAATCAGGTATACGAAAAGAGTATGTACGAGACACGAACTTTCTGCCCGCAGGTGATGCCCATTGGTTTGGCATTCTCAGACATTAATCGCTGGTATATCATCGGCTCTAAAATATCTAATTCCGATCGCACGTACTGGGATATCCAAGTATCCCCAATTTTGTATCTGGATCCACCTTTTATTGACACATTATGGACCGGTGCAAAAAACTACATATTGAAGCCGCCACTGCCGGCTTCAGTAAGATCGCGGTGCAAGCGGCAAGGGACATGATGGACAGGAAAGAACCGGAGAAGAAGATGCCAGAGCCGAAAGCCTCCGAGGCGAAGGCTCCGTCCATCCCGGTAGTCCCAACAGTCCCCATCACACCGAAGGAGGCCATTCCTCCGACCACGGAGAAGAAAGTGGTGGCCCCAAACCCGGTGGCAGCGGACGCGACTGCACTATCCAACAAAGCGTCCAGTACGCGACTATAGTTTGAGGTTTGATAACTCAGAGGTCTGGGGCAGTAATCGGGCTCTTACGCCCAACCCGATCGCAGTTCCGACACATCCGCCAACGGTTGGGTTTTTGGGCAGGCCGAGTGATAGTCAACCACCGGCGGGCGGTAATCAAGAGGTGTTTTGGCACCAAGGGGCCAGCGAAGCTCAACGGACGACCCAGAAGCCCATGGTTGTGCCTCCGCGCGACCGAGCTGAAGTTGGTGTCGTTGGTCGAGGAGGAGATTCGTCGGGAGAGAACGCACCACAGCCGTCAGCAGCAATCTTCACATCACCGCTGAGTCAGAGTAGGGGAATCAATGCAGGTCCAGTGGGGAGAGCACCGAAGAGGGAGTTTATGGTTCTCGGAGAAAGGGAAGGTCAGGTTAGAGTGGTGAGAGAGAACAGAGAAGTCGCGTATGAGTCAGTGTCTGTTTAATGGCAACGTTTTATCTAAAAATCCGATACGCTTTTTATCAAACTTTGAGAAAATATGTAATAACGAGCTGTATTCGGAAGAAGACAAGCTCTTAGCATTTATTGCCTCAATGCGTGATAAGGCGTGTCAGTGGATAGATCTTTGCGATGTCGAAGATTATGCCACAGTAAGGGCGCGTTTCAAATGTAAGTTTTGGTCACCGAAGATACAAAAAGAAATTGTTACATAAATTATTTCGAGATCGTATGATGCAGAAAGAGAGGAGAGATATATGAGATGGCAACGATTTTGGCTGAATGTGATGGCGAACAGTTTAGTATGAAAGGGAAAGTAAAGCCGCGTGGTTTCGAAAAAAAATGATAATGATAATGGTAAGAAGAAAAAGAATACGAAATTCAGCCAAGATCGAGGTCCAAATCACTGCTGATTCGGACCTCGTATGTCTTATGTCTTAGCGGTCTACCATACTTTGGTAGTATGGTAGACCGCTTGCTAACATACGTCAAGAAGACCTTAAACGCATGAGAATCAATTAACATCCAGTAAGACATAAATACTTAACTTCCTTTGGATAAAATGTATATATACAGTATTAAAAGATTGCAATATTTTGTTGGAAACTGACATATTTTTAAAAATTAGTATATGTAAACAAATTTTAAAAAATCATTAATTAATTTTATAATAAAATTTTTAATCTTAATTTTTTCATCGAGTTAAATTTGATTAAAATTTAATTAATTAAAATATAAAATGGTGATGTCAGATTCCCAAAAGCATTAAAAGTGATATTAAAATTAAAAATCTATTGATTCTATGCAATTTGATAAAATATTAACATTACATTATGAGACACAGCAGGTTAAATAATTAACCGTACTTAAAGATCTTTAACGATCAAATGTGCATTCAATGGTTCTATAAATGGCTCTGTTAAACAAATCAGACCAACAGATATAATTTGTCGAAAATTAAAAAAGTAAACGACTTCTAATAAGACTGCTCTCGACACAGCTTATAAATGGAAATGTGCATGAATTTTCATACTTAAAACATTCAATAAATACTTTCGCAGGAGTTTCTTTTATACGAATATAAAAATACAAATTGCCATATCATTATATTTGCTCCTACGATAGAACTTTTGAATGTATAGAGTGGTTCGTCGCTCATTCAAAGTAATGACTTCGAAAATGATATCTATCGTTAATAATAAGTTACAACTTTTACATTACTGCAATCATTCGTGCTGAACGAATGAGCAAGTGTATGTAAAAATGGCAACTTTATTGTCGATCATATCTTTTTTTCTCTTGTATTTTCGAAGTTAACTTTGCATAATTATGCAATCATTTTTTTGAATGCGCTGATTGATCTTTTTTCCCTTTATATATATATATAGTTTTATGTCTCAACGTATTTAACCGCGCAGATACAAATATCCGCAGATCGCCAAAACGCCTCCGCCAGCGATTGCGGCTCCTATGCCTAGTGAAAGGGGCGAAAATAATGACCTCTTGAGACGTTGCCATTCTTCGGATTGCTTTTGTCGACGCTTCATCTCGCGTACCTTCGTCGCTAAACGGTTCGTCTTCTCGAGATGTCTCTGACGTACTTGCGATTGTGCATTTTCACTGTAAATGCAATTTTATATTGAAACATTTTTCAAATAGGGTTTTTTTGCATGTATGTGTAACACAAGTGATGTTACAGATTAATGTTCAATACTTTACTCGTACAAAAGTGAATATAAAATTTTTTATGCATATAAATCAATAAATAATTTTTTTTATATAAACTTCATATTTTTTACTATTTTTAATTCATTTTATTATATTTATTATATTTAAATAAACTTACGAATTTGGACTAGAAGGCAAATCTTTTTGTAACATATCTTCTTCGTTATTTTGATCATGTGTACTGTTTATGTGCATTGAATTGTTTGATGATAAATTATTAAAACAATTTGATGGCTCGTAAGGTAAAGGTTTATTGGGTAATCCTTCAGTTATTTCTGAAATAATAGTTAAACTATGTGAAAAACGCACTTTATATTACGACATTATTTATTAAACTATAATTGTTAAATTCATTAATTTACCACTTTCTGATTCAGAACTTGGTGTTGAAACTACCATCATGTTACTACGAACTAATGATTCCCCTCTTGGAGGTGGTAGTGGAGGTGGTTCATCTTCTTCGTCAATTGAAGAATTTGTAACTTCATCGTAATGATTAGTCATTGACATATCATTATCGATATTCTGTAAAATGCAACATTAATAATGTTTTAATTATAAATTTAATTTACGATTCATATATGATTTTTATTTTGCATTTATTTGTTAAAAAAAGTGCAAGAATGTATAAAAATTTAATAAAAATATCTAAATTGTATAATTGTTAATCAAACAGTTTTTTATAAATTATAAATATGAATAATAATATTAAAATGCAAAGTCTAGTTAGATTTGTATAATCCGATTTTGTTACATTATTAGACGGTAGCTGCTTTGCTCCTTGGATAACAGCAGCATAGGAAAACCGCAATTGATCTGGTGTTTGAATTAATCCCATTCTTGATTTTCTCATTTCCATTAAAATATCCTTTAAATTTATATTATTTTCGTTCTTTTCAAGCTAAAAATTAAAAGAAATATTTTAGTTTAAATAATGTAAATTAAAAATATGATTTTACATTATTACATTTAATAAATGAACAAATATACGTACTAATACTAAACAAGTATCAACCAAACAGAATGTTCCAGTTCTGCCAATACCAGCAGAACAATGTACAATTGGTGGGCTAGCAATGTTATCCAAAGCTCCTGAACTTCTTACGTCAACTAAAAATCGTAAAAATACCGTAGGACTTTGCGGCACTCCAAAATCTGGCCATACTGTATAATGGAAATGTAAAATTTCTCTACTTTCTTTAGATTCAACATCTGTTAATCTGTAAATATTTGTCAAATTAAATAAATATATATAAATATACATGAAAAAAGTACATTGATATTAAAATATATATTAAATATTCGAATTTATATAGAGATTATAAAGTATTATTATTA
The DNA here is from genome assembly GCA_022817425.1 of Gryon sp. ZL-2020. Taxonomy (NCBI): domain Eukaryota; kingdom Metazoa; phylum Arthropoda; class Insecta; order Hymenoptera; family Scelionidae; genus Gryon; species Gryon sp. ZL-2020. The sequence continues at coordinate 33,616 of JABFPJ010000136.1, read as the reverse complement.
AATAGATGATTTGTAAAATAAAAAAGAATTAAGTTCAGTCTTATATAATTCTATTATGTAAGATATTTTCAGTGACTTTATATGAAAATGACTTAATGAGGTGAATCTAAAAGTATGTATAAATGTTTGTATTCATGTTATGCAGTCGTACAATTATTACCTAAGCGTTCTAGTGACATATTCAGTTTTATCAACTTTACTGACGAATTCTACTTTAAGACCAACGTCTGGGAACATCATTGTATCACAAGATGATCCTTCTAGTGGCCAATACTGGTGGCATTTGATTTGATTTCTTTCGATCACTTTATTCAACATAATTATAGCTTTGCTATTTTGTTCCCAAACCATAAGCCAAAAATGGCCAGCTGTATTTGGTAATGGTCCTTGTGTCAAAATATATTGTCTGTTTGCTTTTTCCACCTATTAAGTATGAAAATATTAAAAATATTACTGCTCAATTTTAGATTGTCTATATATATAATAAATAATTGTAAAATATTGAATATTTATTTTTGTAGTGAAAAATAATAAACTTTTTTCTAACCTTAAGCAAATTTGCATTTATATAATCGCATGGACCTCTTTTTAGAATAATTCTTGAATGATCATATGGTGCTACATCTCTATAACGATTTAAAAGCTTATTTTGTGGTTTCACTGATTCGGTATAGTTGTAATCAATACATTCAGTACGTATTTGCTGAAAAAAGAAAGTTTAATTAAATATATTAAAAACTTTTATTAAAAACTTTTGTATTTCACCATTTATTTATTTAATCCAATTTCAAAAATTGGATTTATGATATTAAATGGTTAATATTTCAAAAATTTAGTTTTGAAGAATAAAAAAGTTATTTAAAAGAGATGAAAAAATGTTTTCCTTGTTTATTGTATTTATTTCAACAGTGGTATCTTAAAATAGAAATGTATCGATTTCATTTTTATTGGAAGTAACCTCATTTCCTGAAATTGCCCTAGCGAATGTTTACTTAAATTATATTAATAATAATATAACAGCTCAAACAATGTTTCTTTTTATAAATAAAATATCAATTAAATTAAATAACATTGATTGACAAATAAAATTAAAAAAGAAAAAAACATGTTTTTTGATTGTATCATGTAAACTATTTGTCCTAAAGATGCAACATGCCACAAGGACTTCATTCTTGTTTTTTAACATAATTTAAATTCATATACTTACAACTTTAAAACAAAAAAAATGCAAAATAAATAACCCATTGTTAACTTTCACAAACAAAGACAAATAATAATTTGTTTATATCATTATTTTAAAATGACTCACCTTGATAAATGTTTACTATTCTACTTATAAAAAATTGAGGTTATGTTGAAGCTAACAAGCCAAACCCAAACGAATCATAATTCGACTGTTTTAACAATAAAAAACATGCAACAATAAGCCAAAAGACACAAAAATATTTATTTCAATTGATTATTATTGCGGGCCAAGCATTTCTATCAAGTTCAGTGTCAACAAATGTCTACCCCAATTTCGTTACTAATTCAAGAATTAAGAAGCTAAAAATAAACCACGATACATTTGTTGACTACAAACAATCTAAATTCTTGTATTACATTCAAAGAATAATTAAAAAATCGTAAGATAATAATTACCATATAATGATTCTTCCAGTCGTTCTTTTTGTTGATCTCGTGAAATTCATGTTCAATCTGGCTAAGCGCGTTGTTTTCATTTTTTTCGTTGTCGTTGATAGCGTCGGTTTTTTCATTGACGCGCTCCATGCCGAAAACCTCGCTCACCGTCGCAGTAAGTAAGTTGTTATATTTTGTTCACAACTCCCAAAGCAGTCAGTCAAATTGATTGCACGAGTACCCAGAAGAAAATGTAAGATAGACGACGCGCACGCGATCGTCTTGCCTCCACTCTCTTTCCGTCTTTCTCCCACTCTCGCTTTGTCTCTTTTCCTGTAGATCTATCGGATGTTATTTCTCCTTTGTGAGACAATTCCCACCACTTCGTTTGTACAACTAACTGTTTACCATTGATTAAAACTAAGAGAAAAATAAGACAATAAGAATTTTAAATGAAATCAAAAAATGTCTCAATGAGAATATAGAAAAACGACGCTCCGCTCGATTGCGTCGATATGGCAAATTTTAATTGGCCATTCAAGTCCGAGAAGACTTGACACGTTAATTCCGCGAATCGGACACTTGCGACGACAGAACTGCAACTCGATTAGCGCCGACGCGAGCGCTCTCAAAACGACACAGTTCACGCAGACATTTTGCCGGATATGAGACAAAATAGCGCGACGATTCGGTTCCAAAACTAGTCATACTTTGTTTCAACATTTGTCAGGGTATTTCGGTTCATGACGCATTCATTAAACTCGTTTAATTTATGTGAGATTTGTACTTCAAGCTTGAGTTGCAATTGCATTGATGCAATTAAGCGCAATATTCAAATTTTTATTTTATTTGTTATAGGAATTAATTTTTAGTCCTCTCAATTTTTCTGACGTAATTTATCGAGAAAATTAATTAATATTAATTAACTATTTAATAAATAATTTTTTTACATTTATAAATAAACAACAGAAAATTAATTAATCAAATGTCTGGAAAACAAATAAATGAAAATATAAATATTGTTGTAAAACCTGTATTTTTCTTTATTTTTCTCGAGTTGCAATGGGAATTTAAATCAGAAACTCGATGCTCAATTAAATAGTCACAACGTATAACACGGATATATTATAATTATTATAACATAAATATATCTACAAAGACTATTCTATTTAAAAAATGGCATATAAGGTAAAATAAGAAATAATATTAAAATGGAATAGTTTTCGTAAGGACCGTCGATATGAGTGGCACGGGTTTACGGATCGGTAATTCAAAATTATCCGAAGTTATCCAAAGCACGAGTTTACGGGTAGGATGGGTGACTCAGGTTACACGCCAGATGCCAATGAACACTCCCGCTGGATTGAGCTAAATTCTAATCCATCTAATTATTATTATTATAAATACTTATAAAAAATTTATTTAATTTATGTTTTTACATTTTTAAATAGAATGCATTAGTCATACTAATGTTATAATACTGTTAAATACAAAAGTAGGATTAAATGATTTAATAACTTTAGTCATCACATTTTTTGTGCCTTTTTGGGGAATTTTGTTCATTGTTATCAGACGTGTTACATTTTTCGGCATCTATTTTATCACTTTTTCTTTTCAACCAGGACATCATAAATTGTTCAGCTTTTCCATGTTTCTCCATTTTTTTTGTTTCATTTTGTTGTCTGTATAATACAATTAATAAATCAATACTAGCAGACTGTATAATTGCATTAAAAGATAATTTGTTGTTAATATTATTAAGTAACGTACTTTGGTTTTACGGGTTTTATGAGATCAGCTTGTTTATTTCGTACATCATTTACACTTGTTGAGACAGGATGCCATGTAATGATACCATCATTTAATGACATTTTTCTAATTGTCATTAAAGCTTCTGCTTTTGAAAATTTTTTATAATTCAACCACATCTAAAATAAAACTGAATTGTATTATTTTTTATGCAATTTTATTTTAATGTAAAATATTAATTTCTATACCTCTTCATCATCTGAATTACTTAAAATTATTGGCATTCTGTGATGAAGCCATGAAAGAACACTGTTTGATTCTCGAGTAATAATACTGAAACTATAAGTAATTTCTCCCTAGAAAATATTTTTAAATATAGAATGTTTATAATAATGTAATTATATATTATAGATAAGTTAATTATTGATTAATAAGTTATAATTAAATTATTAATCTAAAATTACATGCTGGAAAGTACATCTTACAGTTTTAATATTTTTCGTTTTTTTAAATAATCCAGCCAATTTCAAAACTTTAATTCCTTGCCAGCCTTTTTCTTCAGTCCAGTCATCTGACCAAGACGATGGATCGTCTATTTGAATTCCATTGTCTTGACACATATATATTCCGTACGGTTGTTTAGATTTATCATTTCCAGTTGTTTTCCATTCATATATTCCTTCAATAACTACAATACACCGGCATCCCTGAGTTAACGAATCTTTATACATAGTTTGCTCGATTGTTTCAATTCTCGCATTGTGAGTATTGGCTCTATGTTTTCTCGGATCTTCCTACATTAAATTATTAGATATTATTATATATTATTATAATATTCAATTAAAAGATATTAATTAACATACCAAAGTATTTCTTATTAATTTCAAACATTTAGTTGATCTATATTATATTTGAAGCTGATAATATTACCGTCCATGTACTTGGAACCATGCCCCATAACATTGGTATTAAAATTCTATTTTCTTCATTTTGAAAATGATTCCCAGAAACAATTATAGGCAGGTAATCTCTTGGTCCAAAATTAGATGACGGTTTGTAATTATTTTTGTCATTCGAAGAAATCCATGGAGTTTGTTTAAATTTTCCCGATGAATCCTTGTAATTGCAAGCTTTGCTCAAAACTGTTGGCTCCAAAGTACTGAAAATATCATACAACATTTATATGTTTATATAATTTTAAAACGAATTTTATTTATATCCTATATTGAAGTCTAAATTTATAATATAATCCATACTAATCCATAATACAAAATATCATACAAAATTTATATATTTATATTCATATAATTTTAAAACGAATTTCATTAATATCCTATATTCAAGTTCAAATTTATAATAAAATCTAAATTTCATACCAAAAACAACGTCCACACATTATTTCCAGTTAACAATGACATATATTTGTCGTATAATTGTTTATTTTGTTTATATTGAGAACACGTGACAAAGGATGTGCCGGCAAACTGTATCTTACATTTACTATAATATAAACGTCATATCATATGTACACAACTATTTTCTCATTGGTTAATGTTCCTTCCCCTCCTTTCTGATTCGCTTTCCTCTGACCGTCTATGAAATATGATACTTGACTATAGTTTGTCATTGTTTAGAACAGAACTGTTAAAATAACACATAACGTTGTGATTATCAGTGCCTTATATTAAATACAAGTTACAAATAAATTTAAGATCATAAGCATATTTCAATTCAGACATAATTTACATATTAGAAAAAGAAAAAGTATTTAAATTGGAGATGATTATTAAATCGATAAAAGTGTTTGTTTGTATTGCTAACTTTTTGTATACATGTTATGTGCTTTGCAATTTCATGTATTTTTTGTCTGTTCATACACATCAGAATGCATATATGATTTATCTTTCAGAAGGTATGTATTATTTTTAATGTTCTTGTATTTTGAGGTTAATTTATTTGCATTTTTATCTTAAAATTAAAATTCGAATTTTTAATCTTCGTTATAATGTTTATATAAATATATAATGTTTTTTTAATAAAATATTATTAATATTAGACAAGTAGATGATTTAAATATAAATATATATATTGAAATAGTTATTTAAACTATTTCATTTTTGTATTATTTTGTTTATTTTATTTATATTATATTTATATTATATTATTATTATTTTATTTTTATTTTATTATTATTTATTATTAATTCACTAATTTTATTTATTTTCTACTTATGTATTTTGTTTTGCAGATGACAAATCAGTAACAGCAACACTTTCATTATTACTGTTTAATGGTGCTTTATTGAGTTTTTTTATAATACAACATTCAGTGATGGCCAGTGAATACTTCAAAAATATATACAGTAAACTTGGCTTGAAGGATATGGAAAGAAGTATATATAATTGTTGCTGTGCAGCTGTACTTCATTTACTAATATCGAAATGGAAATATTTAACATGGGCTTCTTTATGGAATATAGATACCAAACAACATACGTATGTTTGGTACGTGATGATCTCGATACATATTTTGGCTTGGATCATCATCTACAGTGGATGTATTATGTTTGATATGGCAGAACTTGCAGGAATAAAACAAATTTATTACAGTGTAACAAATAGGGGACCTCCGATACATTTGAAGTCTTTCGCACTTCGTAGATACTTAGACCATTTGAAACATCCAAGCTTTATTGGATTTTTGATTATATTTTGGGTTTGTCCAACAATGAGGTAAGTTTAGATATATTAATTTTAATAAATTTTAAAATAAGCTTAATAAGTTTTTAATATAATAAAAAAATAATCAAAGGTCATTTTAAATTAATTATAATTTATTAATTAAATTTTAATATTAAATAATAAACATTAATTAAATTATAATATTAAAAAATACATTACAATTAATGTATGACTCAAATTTAAATGACTTATTTTATTAGCTATTAATTATATTCTAAATCGAGTAATATTATTATACCTTAATAGAGATTCTTTAATTAAGATACAAAATTAAAAGCTTTTTAAATATTATTTAAAGATTAAGAATGTATTAGAGTTAAAAAATTATATTAATATATAATGTTATTTTTCTTTTTGTTTTAGCTTTGATCGATTTTTGATGGCAATATTACTGACAATATATATGCTCGTCATGTGGAATGTTGACGAAAAAGACTTCAGCTATCACAAAGAACAATTACAGAAAAAAAAACGGGAATTGAGATTATTCAGGTATTAACTGTCGCAGGATATGAACAGTATCTATATACTTCTAGTGTTACAAAGATAATGTTTTGATATTTTCAATTATCTAATATTATTCTTTTTATTGTAAATAACAAACTTAAGTTATTATTTGGATATATAAGTATTAAGTATATATAGAAATCTTGAAACAAATAACTTGTCATTTAATGATAGTTATAATAATTTATCATTATTTAATTTAATATTTCAATTTAAACAATACAATTGTATAAAATTGTATATTGTTTAAAATTGTATAAAATTAATTTATATTTAATATTATAATGTTTTTTCATAAAAGCAAAATGACCGAAATAATTTAAGAAATAAAAATAAAGTGAATTACACTATACATTATATCAGTGGCTTCCGGAAATATGTGAAATTATGTACATAAATAATAAAATTACTGTCTTCTTATTTATTTCAATTACGTTAATTTTTAATAATACCGCACAATAATTTTTAAGATTATTAAAAAAATGTATAAAATAATACTTTGTGTTAAAAATTTATATTTTTGCGTTAACACTAACATTCGAGTAATTTAATATATACATGTATCAAATAAAAAAAATATATGTTATGTCTAAAAAAAGTGTTACATTTTGGTGCTATGTAAGATTAAAATTCTTATTAAAATGTATCTTTTGATTTACTTTTTTAAATACATAAATACATTTTTAAAAATATTTTTTTGAAGTATCCATTTTCCAAAAAAATCATGACGTATGCAGATGAAAAATTGGCAAGGTTCAAAATATAAATTTATTAACTTATGTTAAAGTAGTATACAGCATACAATTATAGATTGCATAAATAATCTGAATGTTCATTTCTGAATACTCTGTTCGTATTCTCGTATATCATATCAGCCGTAGGCATATACGAACGTAAACCTGTAATTGTTCCTGAAAAATGTTCTTAGCTTTCACAATGTCTGTAATTTCCTCATAAATCCCTTGTTGGGTCGTAACTTCATCCATGAAATTTCCAAAGAAAAAAAAACAGTGGTTGTATTCTCATTTTAACATGAAAATGTTGTAAAGTTGAAAGCACCTAATAGAAGTCATCAAAGTCATTTTTATTATTGATTAAAAATTTTGATGATAAAGTATCACACATTTATTACGAAGTGATTAAATATTTTTCTAATAGCTTTGTATGGCATCATATAATGTATTAAATAAGATTTTTTAGTAATTTTTATTTATTTATATTTAATAGAAAATATTTCTTAGATAATTTTCTGAAAAAATTTAAATGAAAAAAAAAACATTTTTTTGTTTTTAGTGAATATATACTTACCTAATATTTTAGGTACATATGATCTTTTGATTTCATTACGTGACTTTGTTTGTCAATTTATTGTTAATGAAAAAAGTTAAAATTTTGATAGTAAATTATACAATTTTGCTACGTACTTATATATATATATATATATATATATATATATATTAAACTTCATTTAGTATATGTGATTCAATTCTTGTGTAATTTATTATAATTAATATTTTTTTATATTTAATAATAAATACAATTAATTTAATGCAGCATTTTTCAAAATATCAAAATATTTGAAATAATAAAAAGATATATTTTATAATACTTAATATATGGTTAATTTATAAACTATAAAATCATATGTAATAAATAAACATTATTATTTCTATAGACAAACAAATTAAATTTAGCAGATACTTTTCAAAAGCATTTATAAATTACTGTATTTAATAAAGTAGCATACATCTACATGAGTATTATAAGTTATAAAAAGGTATCTATGTAAAGAGATACAATTTCAGTACAAAAAGGCACCCAATATAGTATATTTCATAAAGTAATAAAATACATCAGTGTTAGACACATGTTACAATACTGAAATAATGTTACCAATACAATATATATACAATCGAGAATGGAGATTTAAGAGGACTTATAAATGAAGATTTGTCTAAAGAAAATATGCTAAAAAAGATGTATTAATAAATATGCAAGCTGAAGGGACGGCAGAAAGGAAAGAAATGAAAAATAGAAATAATACAAATACATTAATAAATGATTGACTATTGGCAAATCTAATCATATTGACACGGTAAGATACTATGTGTAATAAACCTATTATCCCCGGTTCAAAGGCATTACCAAACAGTCAAAAAATTTGTGCAAAATATACGTTTCATTTACATTGGATGGACAGTTGGTATTACTTTCAAATAGGGGATACATGATTGAGTGCACCATTCCTAGGTGTAACTCAATTCAAATTCGGCTCTGAGTTTTTTGTTTCGTGGATAAAGTACACGAAGGATTGAAAATTGGCAGTACAAAAATGATTGGTAGATAAATGTTCTCAGGTATTTGTAGGGTGCAACGACCTGTGCCAAAGCTTGACTATAAGACTATCATCTACGATTTGTTTTCAATACTAGATGACCATCGCAATTCAAAAAAATGTGAATGAATCGTCACGGTCACTTTCCAAAAGATATATTTAGCAATATCTTGGCGGACCTTATAATAAAACACAGAAATCATTAATAATTGGTCCTAATTATATCTACGAATAGGATTTATAAATGTTCAACTTTCGAATTGTAATTTAACATAGAATTTTTCCGAAATAAGCTTTTTATATATTGCAATTCGAAAATTGAAAAAAAAAAAAAAAACAAATTAAGTATAAAAATTTTTCCGCATAGATCGTCTTATGATGAACTTAATCAAGTTCTTCCAAAACATCTTTGCGGTGCATAATGGAGTGGAGATGTAAAATTACTAAATATCTAACGGGGAAGTGGAAGTATGGAAGTAAAATGCCGGAAGATATTTGACGTATTTGTGTACGGACAGGCCCTGGCTAAATCTAAGTTACAGATGATTAAAATGAAGGATCTCGTAAATGACTGGCATAAGAAGAATATAATCTTACATATATATTCGATATCAATATATAATCTGGTCAATTATATAGACTGTTGGTTATATTAATATACCTATGTAAAAATCCTTTAATATTACATTATTTTACAAAATGCTATGTATGTGCGTTCTTGCGACATTCCTGATCGAAAGCAATCTCTTGTTAACAACCATTTGAAAAATAATTTATTACAATTCATTCTTCCTTGAACAGTGTTCCAATGACATTCTTTCAGGAATGTCAAAGACAAAACTGCAATGTCCAGTGCGACATACATCAGATTTGCGATGATTGAACATTCCAGAAATATATTTTTTATATTTCTTACGGGTGTACGAAAATATATATGCTTTGCCCAAAACGAGGTTCTTTTTTTTATTTGGAGGCTCTTGTTGGTGCAAAAAATAGTAATTTTACAAGTTATTGCATGAGGAACAGTGAAGACGAAATCACACGTTCTCAACTATCAATTTAAAGAGGTAAATTTTATTGGATCTGGAGTGTCGCTATGTATCGGTGCTCAGAGATTTATGGACATATCATGGTCGTAAGGCGTGAGATTAGCTTCCGATGATGATGGGGAAGTGGTCGATGTTGCTGTTGAGCTCATCGGCGATTGTAAAGGTGTTGAAGATGCTGGCAAGGGAGATGTTGGACTTTCTAATGTTGAATTCCACTGACTTCTATCAGAACCGTCTCCTCCATCGTCTGATATGATTGATATATCTGCTATTATACCGCTCTCTGTAAAAATTTATTATACATTAAAATTTGTTTTAATCCATAATTTTTATATAGTTTTACTGTAAAAAATAAATTAAATAAATTCTTTTTAATCTAATTTTATTACAAATATTTCGTTTAATATAAACCACAATTCCTTGCAGTTTAATTACATTTTGTAGTTTAAGATGGTTCATTTATACACGTTGATTTCATAAGATTGTAGCAACGTCTTTCACGAATCAAATGAGTAACGTTTTGCGGAAATAAGAAAAGTTACTATGTTGTTGTAGAAATGACGATTGGAAAGGGTATAATTAAATAAAATGCATGACTCACCGACACTGCACTGACTATTGAGAGTGGTACTACGGTGATGAGGTCGCGGACTCGTATCTAGACCTAAATTAAGGGTGGTGGGTGGTCCGCTGCTACCTCCGCTGCTAGATGATGAACTGACAGAAATAACACTGTGAGGTCTTCTGCTGCAACGTCCGGAGTCTTCAGATACCGAGACAGCGATGGAATTTCTGAATCTTGGCGCTAATTAAAAAGATATTTCACATTACTTATTGCTCAAAAGAAATGTAAATAATAAAATAACACGAAAATGTTTATCATATCTAATTTGATTATAAACAAGTTAAATTGATTACTACGATATTTACTTTTTGATAATTGAGCAACGCTAATAGATCGATCGTTTATTTGATCTGCGCTAGGTCTAATGTCAAGGCAAGGTTTATTTCCGATTCCCATGCTCGACATTTCTGCTAGGCGCACCTCTGAAAATAAAAATATAATAATGTATTTTCTAATAAAAGGTTTAATAAACATAATAATATTAATTTAAGAAAAAATGTTGAACCTCTGTTTTTGAGCGCCTGTTTCCATAATAAGTTACTGAGTTCCTCAGTCCATGCCTTTTTAATTTCCTCGCTAGCGCACTGAAGTGTATATGTATCTCCGGGTTTTCTCTTTCGGAACCAGATTTCAAATTTAGTTGGTGAGTCAGCAATGACGGCTGTTAATCCAATGTCCGTCGTTTTGATGCTGTGTTTATAGATGTAGATATCAAGATTCTGAAAAGACAAATTTGTTCAGCTCTTAAATTATTCTTTTAAGATGGTAAAACAAAATCGACTAGAAATAACTATCTTTAAACTCTGCGATCTCACCTTTCTATCGGGAAACCGTCGCGCTTTACTAAAGAGGATAAGATCTTCAAAGAGAAAAACTTGCCGCAGGCATTTCTTTCCCTTGCCTTGCCAAACGAGGAATTCATTTTGTCGCAAAAGTCTGCCTTGTTCTTTAACGTTTACCTGATTTTAAAGAAGAAAGAATTTTAATAAAATGTATTTTTAATTTCTTAAAAGAATACTTAACAACCCTCTTTCATTAAGCTTACATCACAGTCTCTTAGGGAGTCCATTGCGAGTAAGTCGTTCCCATGTCTGAGCTGGAAACGAACCATCTGTTCGGCAGCTCTTAAATCCGCCTCGCCTTCTACCATTGGTTTTTCGCAACCGTCTTTTTCGTCTTTGTCGTTGAGTTGTTCTGAAAGGTCTGTTCCTGCTTTGACCAATTGTTGCAATAATAACGCATACTTTCCCATTCGTTGCACTGGTTTAAGCAAATAACTTGCTAGATCCATTTTATCCCCCAATTCCAGCTGCTTTGCTTTGAAAAATTTTGTTCCATATTCAGCCATCAAAGAGTCGGAATTAGGTTTATTTTTATTGTACAAAGCATAAAGATAAAATTTCTTTTCCTGCAATAAAATTATTATGAGCATACATAACTGTAGAAACTATGCTTTTAACATAACTGAAATAATTATTATCAAAATATGAACGTACATGTCGTAGAAAACATTGCCCAACCATCATAGGCGATTGTTCGCATTGCTCTAGTTCCCTTAAAAAGTGTTGACTATGGAACTCGTATATTTTTTCTACATTTCCAAATATCACGTTCCTTTGACCTCGCAGAGATTGTGGTATGTCTTCACGAAGTAATTCTGGTATGTAATTCTGAAATAAAAGAATCAAAGCAATTACAACAATTATATTTACTCGAATATTTAGCTATCCATTCAATAATTAAATTAAGATTAAAGATAAGTAAATACCTCTATTATGTATTCCAGAGACTTGACGTAGTCGCGTTCAGTCTGTATCATCTCCCTCATTATGAGCAGTATTGTTCTGTGAGGAGAAACATTACATCAGTAACAATTGTGTAACGGTATTTTAACTTCAAACAATTTTAATTTAACTTCGCTATATACGCACTTTTATTTTAATTTACTGTTAGAAGCTAAATAACACATGGGTCACTTTATGTGCTTTACTTTAAATGCCACTTACTTTTTGGCTTTCATTCCAGGAGCGATGCTAGGCGCTCGATGGAGATGAGAATTCACGGGGGGCTTCGACAGTCTTCTAGGACCCGGACTTCTAGGTGGGGTTCGTGGGGGAGAACATTCAAGAAGTTGTTCTGCACTTTCACGAAGTTCGGCAATGTCGTCCAAAGCTTGACGACCAGCATTTGCTGAACCGACGTTATCCAACTGTCCCGCATAAGATGTTCCACTATCACTATCGTCCCAAGAAGATCCTAACAAAGCAAAATATTTTACTTTGTGATTTATTTGTTATTTTATTTTATTATTAAAAAATAAATAATCATAGAAAATATAATAAACAATAAAAATGTCTTTGTTAATCATTGAAATTAACGTTAACTCACGTTTCAAAAGTGAATCGTCCCAGCAAGTGGCAGAATCCGTCGTTGCATAGGAACGTCTTCTTGCGGGACTTCCGGGAGCCGATGATATCCTTGCGAGTTCCAACGCTTCAGCGCATTTGTTTTTCGCCACACGACATTGTTCGAGCAAAACTTCATTGCCAAGTTTCTCTGCGAGAGCCATCATTTCTGCAAAATGCTCGGGGGGCAACGGGGGCCTGGCCATAAGAAATTGCTGCGCACGACGTTCGCCAGCAAGCTTCGCCTCGTGGGCCCACTCGTATGCGCGATCCTGCAGCAAGCAGCATCGCGAGGTATCTTCCAGATATTCTCGTCTGTCTTCCAGTCGGGAACCAAAACCACGCAGATGATGCTTAAGCGAGCGTGCGAGTTCTCGTAAACCACTTGCGCTCGCTGCTTCGGCAAGGTCACTGCCTTTGTCTAAATGTCTCTGTAATCATAAAAAAAGCAATTGTGAGTTATTACCATCTTCTCTCATCGGTAATTATATATGTTGCTTAATTCTTATGTAATATTGAATTGCTGTTTGTAAGAAAATGTTTCGATTCATTAATGTTTAGTTATGAGAACACTTAAATGCCGAATAGTTTAAGCCGTTAAAAACAATAATCGACATTATTTGATCAAACCTATAAACTGTGTTTTGCATTATTTAAGTGTAAAATACAAAACATGATTGTTTTAATGATATAAATTTTTGCTTATAAGCTGTTTTGTAAATGAAATAATAAAATGCAAATAACTGTTTATGAGGAAAAATGATAATAAAATTGTACATAGAATAATGTTAAAGTCAATAATATTATAGTATTTGTAGAAATTTATCTCATTCGCGCTCATATTCATAACTATAAATTGACGTTAAATAGTCGAATGCATTTTGGTCTTTGAACATCTCAACGAATAAATTCCCTTGCTTCTTTGTTCTTCGCAACGTCAGTGATATGCGAAGCAATCTTACGCATACACATCGCAATCAATTACTGTGTACATTAAATGCCCGTCGCAGTATTTTACTCAGTGCGATTCTAGACTGTGACTTCGCGTACTACAGTTTCAGTCTCATAATGGTCAGGTCATGAATCAACGTATGGGTGTGACTAACGTGACAATATTAGAGCTGGTGGCGTCTGTAACTGAGACGCGAAATCTCCTTTATTTATGAGCTCGTAAATACGAAAAAATATATTTGATTAGTAAACTGATTTGAATTCAAATTACAGTAAATAATCAAATTGATCCAATGACTATAAGTAATGACCAAGAAATTATTTAGATTATAATAATTTTGACTATAGCTTTGCTAAAACATATTTAATAAATTTGCATTTAAGTACTCATAAAAAATAAAATAATATTATACAATATGGTTTATATTATCTTTATGACAAATTACAATAGATAATGTAGGTTTTATTATAACTTTCAAAATAGATATATATTCGTGTGAAAAAATACACTTATGCAAAAACTATTGCAAAAAGCTGTTTGAACAACAAAAAATATTTCGTGTATCGAAAAGTACATTGCGCCGATAATCTTACGTATCGGCGTCGAAAGTAAATGCACCTTTTTGTCGCTCGTGTTGCCAACGACTCGCTGAGATTGTTGCTGTCGAGATTACGACTCGATTGCTATTTGACTTTCTACTTGCGAAACGATTCGCCATTCAAAGTCAACGCTTGTAGACATACGTTATTTCTCATTGATTTATTGCATTCCGAATGCAGCAAATTGATTCGTACGTCTAGAATTTAAATACGATGACAGCATATTGTCTTGATTTAATGAAGGGGTGTTACCTTCCACTTAAAAGCTTCTTCGTCAAATAACTGTGTGCAGAACAATTGTTACATTAAAATAATTTGGTTGTTGAATTATCAGTGAATCTAAAATTCATCTAAAAATGTTGTTGCAGGTGCTCCAAAAAAATATTTGTTTTGTGTTAACATTGTTTTATATTTGTTATTCTGATTTTGAGTACTATTATTCAATGAATAAGAAAAATGATAATCTTATTGTTTGAAAATATGTAAATTAAACGTATCTTTTGTTTGTCTTGTACTATTGAAGTTTGAAATTGAGCATTGTGTAATAATCGCATTACAATAACTAAATTCTGCAACCAAATTATGACAATCCTCAGACAATTGATCGAACATCTTTCGATTGAATGTATCAACCAATCGATTGGATCAAGAAGATGTTTGGTGTGCAAAATGCATAATCTGATTGATCCAAGATTGATTACAACCTCGTAAATCAAGAGAGAAAGAGATTGATGCAAAAATATTATATTTTTTTATCTAACGCAAAGCCTCGAAGCTATTAGTGCATTAAAACCGTAGAAAGGTGCGTACTTCTCTCGTGCATAATTGATTAAACGCGAAACCAAGATTAATTGAATTAATGTAGACGCGTATCGCTAGAATGCTTAGAATCAGCATCTCAAAGTTAAAATTATCGAACAAAATTATTCCGTATCAGAATACTTGAATATCTGATTTGATTGCAAACTGATCTAAACAAACTTATGTAAAATTTATAAATATTAAATATGAATTAAAATAAAGTTAACCTGAATTAAAATTGCATTTCCAGTTAAAAAAATGTTGAATTACGAGAAATATGAAATACAGTTACTAGAAATACGTCAATTTTATAATGACACTTTGGCGTACGCATATTAATATCATTCCTCAAAGAGTCGATAATCGATATCATACTTTCGAATTACGAGCGTACATTGAGGCTCACGTGAATACGCTCGAAAGTTGTGGAGATCACGTATTAACCGACACGTGATCGTCCGAGAATATCCACATGTTCACTTAGACTTATTAACACGTGCGAATATTAACATATATTGCAGTGAAATCTTGAAAAAAAATACGCGCAATTGCTTAGCCATAAAAGTAATGCAAAAATGTCTATGTATGAATGAAAAATACAAACACTATCACCATGAATATTGATAATATACCTAATAAAGAAACAACCAAACACTTTTCACATTTGAACTTTTTAAAAGAATTTTATGTTATCCCAACGATTATGGTAATTATAAAATCGAAATCAAGATTTAGATACATGCAATTAAAAATGATTTTTAACTTTTCTTAAAAGTATTTTCTCAATTAAAGGAAAAAGGTGATTTTTATTTGAAACTGTGATTTTTTCCGCATTCCTTCGCTTAGTGGTTTTTATGGCGGAAAAACAAGTGGCTATTTAATTTTGAAAGACGGTTATGTTCGATAGGTTTTTTTTGTTAGTCTTGCGGCAAGTTTTCCCTGGCGTGCGTTTAACTGGATCGTGCGTGCAATTCGGCAGCGAGAAAGGCCAAGGGATTTCCTACGAAACACGTTCTCGCCAGCGAGACGGGAGTCTCGCACGTTCAAGAAATATACACGTCGGGGAATAATCGTGCGAACGAATGGGTTGTTGCTGCTGGCGGGTTGCTGACCAGTTTGGAATGCTGCGCATAAGAAAGTTGCGCGTATATACACGTATAGTACAAGTAGCGTGGCCATGCTGTTACCCTGCTCGAAATTGCAAACAAAAATACTTCGCTGAATTGCCATTTCATTTCTGGTCAGCTAATTCGGATACGCTTGGGAGAAAGTTCTTATTCATGCGACTACGAAAAAGTGCGTGTGTTTACACTTGATTCTATCGTTCGCATATACGCACATAAGTACATCTTCTTCAAGTGTTAAAACAACTAAGTTTATGATGAAAGTATATTTTTTTAACTTTGAAATATGTAATATTTAACTTTACATTATTTTTTAAAGCAATTTTATGATTTTAATATGAAAAAAAAAAGATTCAAAATACATTTTGTTTGGACAATGTAAAGTAAAATGAGTGGTATAGTATGATATATGGTAAGACAAGAATTCAATTCAAACGCGCATTTTAAAATAATAATAAAGTAAATAATAAAATAAAATACAAAGTAGGTATTATATATAAATGTATATTTTATGTCTTATCTTAATGAAAAAATGAAGGATAGACGTGACCGTTTTATTTAATTTCTAATATTGTGTTTTTTGAAATGCATACATGCAAATATATAATAAGACAATAAAAAGTTTGTCATCACTGTTTATTGCTTTGAAATTATATGTTGCATATTCATAAATTATACATTATTGGTTTTTTACATTCGTAGAATAACTTTACCAATAGAAACTTGTGATTTGTCAATTTTTTAGTTTTTTATTATTTTGCAATGTTACAATTTTTAGTTCAAGAAATAAACAAAAACTATATAAGTACTTTAAAAACCGCAATAAAATAATTTACACTTAAACAACAACTTATACATTTTCTTTTAATAAAAAGTTAGTGACAAAGACAAGTTTATTCATTTTGAAATAGTCTCAGAGCTTTTGTCTCTACTCTATTATAAATATTATATTTAATTTACTTAAATAATATGTTAATTCATTTACATACAAAACTTTTTTATGTTAAATGTTAGCTAAAAAATGTTTAATTGAATTGTTCACTACAAATAAAAAAAACATCGAAGAGTCATCATCTTATAAGTTAAGTAACCTTCTAATGTTGAATTAGCGCCGTAATTTTGCAATTGGTCTGACGCAAAATGCAAATCGTCTCAGTTGTTGAGCTACATTTGACCTGGAATTGGTCCTTCTTTTGTATTTAAGACGTGCTTATAGAATTCTTAGTCACAAATCACCTGTCATGAGGTACTTTCTCTCAGGGAAGATAACACGACGAGTACACAGCGACTAAGCGATCATACACTGAACGCTGTATATCGGCGTGCTGCATGATGTTTGTATAAACTCAGTTAAACCGGCTTCACATGCAATCTGAATACTCTTCTGTTGTTGTTTTAGGCTGAGGTTATACAGTTTTAACCTCGTTTTTTTTTATTTTCGCCTAACGAAAATATCACGTCGTACCAGATTCGATTAGCCGATGAATTATTTATCATTTTACATGAAAAGATGACACGTTCATGTATTTTTGCCGAAATTTGAGATGCAAATTTTAGGGGTTAAGGCAATTGTACATTGAGATTTACAAAATATTTTGGACTAAAGTGAAAACAATATCACTGATTGTGATTAAAATTTTAATCTTGCAAATATATGTTAATATTGCAATTGCATACAGATCATTTTTAATTTGCAATAAATTACAATGATTAATTATGTTATTTGTTGCAAGTATTTCGGATCAGATGATTTATGCAAATTGCAATTAAAATTATATTTACATAAATATCTCATAAGTTCAGCAAAATTTTGAGTTAATTAAAAAGTCAATTGAAAATTAAACAACTGAATATTTGATTAAAATGAATGATTGGAGAAAAACAGATCAGCAAAATATTAACAGACTGTGCCCAATGAGCTTCATCGAAACCACATTCGATTCGTTGATTTCCCGATACAATGACACTGTACGTACTCACTATTTGTTCATACAGCTGTAAATTTTCACGCTAAATGGAGATCACGATTGCGAGTAGGGTGCCGTGGCATCGAGAGAGAGCAGATCAGCAGATGCGTGCGTCATTGTGCAGAACAAAGTAGTTGGCGGATTGGGCATTGTGGGTATGTTTGATTTTGCACGAATAATGGTTCAAATTATGGGGAGCTTGTCATGATTCTCTGAAGAATGGTACCCGCGGCGGTCGTGCGCCAAGCACATATGTTTCCACCGAGTTTCACTACCTATGATTGCAAATTCTATTCGGTTATTGATTTGTTTCGCGAACAAAGTCAAATTTTATTGTCATGTTAATCAAAGTTCTAATAAACATATTAATCAAAATTTTAGAAATGATTATATAATGCTCTATTAATGCAGTATTGAGTTATGCTGTAACAAAAATAAAAAATAATTTAAAAATAAAAAAAATAAGTTTGATCTTATTTTTATCATTGTATTTGAGTTTATAATAGAAAGTATAGATGTAAAAGTGACATTTGAGGTTGAAAATGATGTTGATACGACACACTTTTTTCTGCCATCATCGATTATTCGTAATCTGGTTCTAACTTTCCATTGATACATTGGCATCAAAATAATAGAGCCTAAATAGAAGTATTGCAAAATAAAAAGTACTGCTGATTTTTATTTTAATATCTAATTGGTTATTTACATGATATAAATATATTTAAACTTGCTATCGAGGTTTTTTCGAATACAAACAAGCAGTAGATGAAAATATTTGTAAAAAAGGAGATGAACTTGCCTCCTGCAATGCGACATATGTTCAACACATTTAAAACGAATAACATATTTTTAACTCGACTAATTTCTTAAGGAATAACTTTACAGTTTACACTTCATATTAGTGTAACTATTATAGCTTAAAAGAACGTTTTTTTAAGCATAATATTTCAAATGATCCGTTTCGTATACCTTTTCCTTAGAAAATATTATTATAGAAAATAAAATGTTCTTTTAGAATAAATATTTATGTTATAAAATTTGTACATATACCAATATATGTACAAAGATCAACAGTTATTTTCTTTTCTTAAGAAATTAACATTTAATTTATAAACAATAACTTTCATTCGAGAATTGTATACTGTAATTTAAAATGAAATTATATTATTGAATGAGTTACATTCTTTCAATTAATTAAACTAACAAGTTTTACGTTAAAACAATATCGAAGTAAAAATTATGTTATAATTAATTATACCATAAATGTCACTTTCTCATTTTCTGCAGTAATTAAATTTATTTACAATAATTAAACTTATGTAAGATAATGTATCTGTATAATCATAAATCTTATCTCTCATTACAATTACATATAGTGTGAAAAGGTGCAAAATAAAATGCTAATTTCTTAAACAGATTTTCACAATAAGAAAATTCTTTTTCCTAAAGCAAAGCAACTCTTTTATTTGAAAATATGTTAAGCAATGTATCGCACAAAACGGTAATTATCTTTTGAATTTACTTGCAAAGACATTTAAAACGTTGAAATTCCGATTTAAAATTAATTACGTAATTATGTAACAAGGCGCGAGCAATGAAAATCTAAGAAAAAAAAATGATTGAATTTATTGTGAATAATGGTTGACTTTTGAACGGCGCGTTACTGAAACAGTTCAATGGAACGATGTTGATGAAGTAGGAAGTTTAAGCGTCAATATTTTCAGCAATTTGTTTTTCAGCCACGCCTTCGAGACCGTTGAACCATGTCGGTGCACCAACCTCTCCGGATTACTTTCTACGGCATCATTTAGACTCATTCGTAAACTCATTACGTATGAATTTAGATCAAAATTCATAACCAAATTGATCTCATTTTTCATTTAAACATCAATTTAAAATGTTTTCTATTTATATTGGTAAAATAAGACATACGATACGAATATATATTTTTCCTTTTAGTATAAGATTTACATAAACTACCTCTTGTATTAAGTTATACGTTAATAATGGCTAATAATAATAATAATATTCAAGTAAAAACCAGTAAAAGTTTGCCAATAGAAATATTTAAGTGCAATTGTGCAAAGTTGAAGTGAGAAACGTACAGCGGGATAATTAAGAAGTAAATATTTATAAATAATTCATGGCATCTGTATGTATATGTACGCATCTTGTGATCTGGCGATACGGAGGATAGCTAGTTTCGCCAGTAAAAAGGTACTGAGTGAAAGTCATTGTCGCTCAGATGTACCGCCAAGTCTTCCGCATCCATCCATCGTGTCGTCACTTAGAAAACACTTTGTTTTTATACTTAAAAAATGCTATCCTTAAATGCAAACTTGACCTTACTCAACCGTGGCAGTGGTTTATTAGAGAAAATGATATGCTGCACATTTTTTGTATATATTCACGTTATTTTCTATTGACATTCACAATGAAAAGTTAATATTTTCTATGCATATAAAAATTAACTCTTTATTCAAATTATAATTTGTTATATAATTTATTAATATTATAAACTATTTTTTTATATTCACAAATATAGATAACATTTTTTATTTATTTATGAATTTTTAAGTTTCAAATAATACACTATACTTTCATTTTATAATTTCAAATCTATTTACAAGATATACTTTTTATACATTAATAAATAATATATTATAATTTCTGTTATACCCTAAAAAAATAAAATCCATCGCTTTGAGTGAAACAATGTCATTAATTTGGGAAATGTAAGCTCATAACTTTTCAAACATCCATAAGCATTCATCTGATCAAACACCCTTTATCTTAATTAACGCATTTAGAGAATGCATTTTGTATGGACACTTAATTTTTGGCGTTTGTCATGTCAAAATACGCCCACTTAATATTGTAATGTAATATTGGGGTTGACAGGATCGAGTTTGGGGCATGCTTGAGGATAAAGAGGGTGAGCGAATTCGATTTTTTTTGTTGAACACCATGCAAAATCGTCATAAAGACGATGGCTCTTTCATCACTCGAGTATCTCGAATTCGACCGCACCTGGGCTTGGTTCAAAGAACTCTGTTATCGAGCGATCGCGCTGTTATTATAGGGTACTAGTTTCGTTTGCATTGTACCATAATTTCACGATCTAACGAGGGGGAGCATAAAGGGAAAGTTTTCTTTTGAATCTTTAATGTTGCTGCAAAATATTTGTAACATATGCAATACCCTAATTTAATCAAATAATTTATTTTGATCAGAGATAGTCAAATTATAATTGCAGTTTTTATGTAGAATAACTTTTTAAGCCATCTAAATTAGGGACCATTCAAAAAATTTAAGTTCATCAGTAAATCAATCAATTGCTTTTTATCTTTATTCATTTTTAATATATAATTTTGAAAATTTGAATTTAAGAACTGTTAAATATATTATTATTAGTATTTTTGGTTTATGTTTTAATACTTCATATTTCAGTTGAAAGTATACATTTTATCATAAACATTAATAAGAAAGATATAATAAATAATTGGATATGAAATTTAACTACTTCAAAAATACTTTAAAATGGAACCAATGTTGTAAAAAAATATTAAAGTAAATTGAAACCTAAAGTATGTTTCTTCAAGGCTTACATTACGTAATCTTTAATTAACATGCGAACTAAGGTATTTGAAAAATTTCAGCAACAAGTTCTATTTGCATATTGTATTACGCGACAAATACTTCCGAGACAAATGTCAGAATAAAAACAACTTACAAAAGTGAAACTAAAACTCGCAGTTAATGATTCTATTAATCTTCTTCATTGCAAGAACAACAAAAAATGCCTACCATCAGGTACCAATCAATTAGAAATTGAACATATAAGCAGCACGAGAGTCTTTTTTTATTTCAACCTAATTACAACAGATTCATTTTTACCATAGCGTGGCTACTGGGGTCCACAAGTCGTTTTTAACCTTTTGTAATTGCTGATTCCTAATTGAGGGAAAAGCAAGATGAGCGAATAGTTGTCTACTTTCTATAAAATATAAGAAACTGGACCCAATGGCTTACGCAAGTCTCGTGATCGGTTATCGCGATTCATGTGTACAGTTTTGTATGTACCGAGAATTTGCGGCACTTTTCTTTTACAATAGTTGACTTCAATGGCATTCGGTTTTACTTCCTTTGTAGTAATGAATTAAGCAGAAAAGTCTAAAAAGTAGTCAAAGATTGGCTGGAAAAGTTCAGAGAAGACGGAAGAACACGAGGAACACATTAAAATGTTTCAAATATCTGAGTTTGATAAAAAAGTGTTAATGAACATTTTAATGTATATAATTCTGTTGTTTTTCTTACTATGATATTTACTTAATACTATTGCGGAACATATTTTAACACATAAAAGATAATAAAAAATAATAAAAAATGTAGAAAATTTGACCAGTTATTTTTCTAAATGGTTGAAGATTGAATTATTTATATATTTTCAGGCATAGAGAGCAAATTGTAGGTACAATGAATCGGGACTATAAAAGGCATGAATTGCGCAAGCGAGCATGTAATGAGTTCGATTAACTTCGCAGGTTATTTGCGCGAAGTTCTCGCGCTTATTGTGAGTTGGTTCGCTGGATTTCATGTCACTTTTACCCAATAAAAAGTTACGTTTTAGAAACATAGACTCAACGCAATTGTAACAGCAGGTATATGTACAAATTTATTGCGATTTCCTTACTCTCCAGTCTTCAACATCTTTTCACCTTTTTTCTCCTTTTTTTCTTGCGCGAAGTCATTGTTTTTGCCGAGTATAACATATCGCTAAAAAGAACTTTGCATCCATTAACTCATTTATGACAGTATGATATATAAGTTTTTATAGTGCGTTATTTATTGATTGGCTAATGGAAAAAGCTGAATCGTCAGATTACTTCAAGGTGATGCTAATTTAAAAATTCTTGTCCATTGTTCGGTTATTTATTGATTTTCTTTCTATTTCGTTTTTGTTCGTATTCCATTTCGTATACTTCTCTTTGATTATTTCAGATCTAAAATTACTCTTTTGATTAGCTTTTAATTTTTTTCTTTTGGAACTTAGTTAATAGAATAATAAATTACTCATTTTTAAGCTTATTTTTAAATATTACTACTGTAAACAATTATTTTCAAGCAATGGAAACTAATGTTTTTAATTGAAAGAAATTGTGAACTCGATCATTCGTTAAAAAACGAAGTATTTATAAGGTTTATGATTTTGAAGTCAGTATACACGCGAGTCTATTATAGGACATAAATATGCAGCGCACATGTGGTCAGAGAGAATCCAGATTTAGAGTACACGCCGTACGAAACAATCACCAAGTTGGCCTCGAATGCCAGAAATATTTTATGTATTTGTACCTGCTATTTTTGATATTGTTTGATGCGACTGTAGAATACTACATTTATATGTAAATTATACGTGCTATTTTCTCCCACTATTCAATTACTGCCTTTTCAAATGTTAAACGCCATTTACATACCTCATGATAATAAATTTAGAAATAATATAGTCAAAATTCAAGCAAATGTTTATTAAGAATATCAAAAAAGTATAACATTTTTTAATTTTATTTATTAAATATTTTTTGATTTAATCTGTTATTTTAATAATAATAAAAATTGCTAAAATCAAAACATTTTTTATTCCATTTAAGAATTGTAATAAATTAATACATTGTCGTTTTTAATAAATACAAAAACTGAGTGATTCAAACAACATTTTGCTTTAGAAGAAAAATATAAAAATGAAGACTAATAAACAAGCAATTAACAGTTATATTGAAATTAAATAAAAAAACTATGGTATCTGTTGATTGCCAATCTAAATAGAATAAGTGTCTATCTGTATAATTATTTTACTGATTAAAATTCCGTGTTTACTACTGCATCAGCATTAAACTAGTACATTGAATTGCAATTAAATTTTAGAACTTGATTTGTGGGCACAATTCAATGACATCTCATATAATTTACGTTTCATATGCAAACGATTTAATCGTACCATAATCAACTAATAATAACGTCCAAGATGAATATATAAAGCACTGTTATTGGTGCACCAAATAAATCATAAGGTGTTTTAGTTTGGTTCGTTTCTTTTTTTTTATTCTGTTCAAGTGAAATATGGAATTGGAAAGTGCACGCTATTGCGGATGCAGTTGTAAGTTACTTCCACGTGCCAACGATTGCAGTGCCAAGTTGGATAAATAACGTGTACCGGACAGAACGGGTGTGATTGTCACGGAAATATATTTGCTACGAGCAAGCGTCAGTGGAATGCGATGTAAACGAACTTGTACGACGACGCCACAAGACGATAGTTGATGCCTTGTCCCGTTGTTTTGAATTTATCGTTAGACCATTAACGCCTCCATTAAAGCCAAACATCGTCAACCGAACAATCTTAGCTTAGAAAATCAATTTCCGTTTGCCAAAAAGTCACGAAACCGGACTAAATACCAAGCGTCCAGACGATGCCGGAAATTTGTTTCTTACTATCGTGCGAAAATAACCGTGGAATGCGACTTACGGCTATATCACTTGGCTTATGTAAAATGAAATCAAATTATTTTAATATCTTGTGCAACTTTTACATTTGCTATAAATTGCAAATTAATTCAAGTCGATTTTCTATTATTTATTAGATAAATTGTTTGTTATTTATTTTATGAATATTTTTTTAATAAAACTTTATGATTGTTTTAATAATAAAAATGATATCAAACGATTTGATTACAGTTATATCAAATAATTAAAAATCAAGATTAACAAACTCGAAGACCGAGTAACGTGTTTGATTTATATATAGATTATAAAAAGTAGAGAAGTTATGTCAATTAATGAAATCTAGAATACATTTGTTGGTAAATGAGGCGTGAAAATGATGGAATGCAGTCTGCTCGACAATGCCGTACTAAAGATCAATTATTTATACGTAGCAATCGAATGAACGACTGGGGTAGAACGTTGGATGTCTTCGCTGATACTAGGCACGCATATACACATAGGTGTGCCGGTTTTAAGTTCGTCCCACGTGTGACTTTTGTAGTGACAGAATGCCGGGCATCGGTAATTGCTCGATTGATGAATGATGAATCGCGTATCAAATATTATCAGTTCACGAGATAAATTTGTTGCACGAATCGCGGGATATTGTGTCGCGATCTGTAATAATAGTTGACCTTTGCTATACAATCGTTTTATGTTATAATTATTCTAATACATCTCTTATTGGCTCGTGAGATTTATTTCAAGATTATACGTCACTTGGAATATAATGAGGATTGTAAATTGTCTGATGGCTTATAAATCAATATTAATTTGCAAAAGATATATGTCTTGAAATTATAAATTATATAATAAAAATATTTCATCTTACAATTTTTTTTAACGATTTAAAATATTTAAATGGAAATCAAATTCCTTAGTGATTTCTAAACAACTAATATATTAATATCATTTGAATACAGTTTTGTAAAAAAACAAAATCATAAAATTGTTTATGAATATAAAAGTTAATTGAAAGTGATCGAAAGTGTGGTACGTGTCTTGATGCAACCGGATAACGGTTGTAAAAGTCGTGTAATAACAAATCGACAAACGGATTATCTCCGAAAATAAATGCGGATTCGTCGAATCAATTAAAATTTGCATAAACATTCCAGCTCGGGCCATGCGCATGGTATTTCGAACTGTTTTGAGTTTTAGAGCTGAATGAAGGACCACAGATCGGAGGCGTTATCGCCACGTCGGCTGCGAAAATATTTTGATTGGGGCCACCCTACGATATAGCGTCGCGACGCCACAAGCGCCGTCTTTTAATTGCTCGCCGACAACCATTAAGGCGAAATAACTTGCATGCTGCGAAAACTGAAGTATTTCGTGTAACTATTAGGCTGTTAATTAACGATTAGTCAAAAGAAATGCAGTCATTTTATGCACATTCTTTATTTCTTCCAAAAAGATTATTTAAAAATACAATTTATTGGTTTAAACTCTAAAAAAATTAGAATTAATTAAAGATATGCTTTAACAGCTAATATATTGATTTTTCTATGTAAGAGGTACAATTATTACACGTTTTATTACTGATATCAAATTTTATACCTGTGAATGTTAGCGCAAAAACGATACTTTCTTAGAGTGTTATGGTTATTTTTTATATGTCGTATCTTGAAACTATACATAGTCGGAAATGAGAAAGAAATAATCTCGATAAGCATTTACGATGTAATTCAATTAAAATTATAATTTTGCTTTTATATCGGAAGGAGAGAACTAATATCATTTCTCTAATATACTAATTGATCGTTTTTACATGCTACATTATCTATATTTAACATAATCTGTGAAATCAATAAAATAATTATACATATAAAATCATATAGGAAACTCATACCTTAACAGTATAGTTAATACCCTGTTTCATATTCAATATATATGTAGAAAAATTGCAAATAAAATGAAATTCAAAAGTATAAATAATTATAGTGATTTTATGTAATTTTATAAGTCAGACGGAAATTTCGTAAACTGAATTTAATTCAATTAGATCAAATTCTGATTCTGAATACATTGCAAAAAAAATATTTGAAATTGTTTAATGTCGAAATTAAATAATTCAGTATTCATTTAGATGCAGTATCTGTTCGTGCTGTTACATGTATGCGACGACAATCGTATTGTTGTATTTTAGAAATGTTCAGATTTAGTATTAGAAATGTGCGAAATTTGAGTATAATTGAGACAGCAGGAACAAAGGTACATGACAGAGAAAAGTAATTCCGACAGAAGAAGCGAGATACGAATGGAGAAAGGAACGGGAATGTTGACCAGAGTACGCTAAAAATATATAAGCAAAAGCCAATGACTCCGTAAAAGCGGTATTGGTGAACCTGCTTTTACTTTTGGATTTGGGAATCCGTAAAGTGGAATTCACATTCCTTCGTTGATTTTTCACATACAAGCTTGTCGAAGGACACAACGGCTTTCTTGGTCTTAAATGTTGATCAATGATCTCACTACGACACTGGCTTAATCGTGCCTCAGATAGCTGACGTGACAAAAACATTTAAACTCTTGAAATATTGGCTAAAAGGAAAAAGTTTAGAGTCAAAGTTTAGACTTAAGTTGATTGTGTTTGTAATCAATTAGATTCTAAACTTGGATTCGGTGTAATTAATCGCAATGTCACGTATCGTTTACGTGCGACCTTTTCTACAGTCGTATTTTAAGAATATACGCGATAAAAAATTTTTATCTATATATACAAAGTAATTTTATCAATGTGCTTGTCATCGATCATATTTTGTTTATAAAATAATAAAAATTTATTGATTTAATATGGATTAAAATTCTGCAACGACTTAGACAAAAAAAAATGAATCGACGATTGAGTCATTTTTGCAACTTCCTTAAGCATTAGCGTTATTTATGTTATTTATTTATTACATAAGTTTCAAATCGAAGATGACATAATATTATATTACTGTCTATTAAAAATAATATATTGAAATTTTTAGTATCGACTTTACTTTCTTCTGCAAATCGCATAAACTGTTCAATTTCACGCCAAAAATTCAATTTGTTTCCCTGAAGTACATAAATTACCGAAAGCTAAGAAGAAGAATCAGAAAGTTATGTAGTTTTCACAGCCTTGTCATCAACCGAAATTGCATGTGAGTTGAATTACAATTTCACTATGTTCATCCAAGAAAAAAATATTGAACGAATTCTCAAAGAGATGAGCAAATTTCACAGTGTTATGTACGTCGAATTGTGATCCTTGAGGAAACTGCGCATTATAACACGCGCATTAAGTAACACAAGTGTCTAACTGAAAAAAAAAAATAAAGGCTGGCTTTTCATTATGATCTTAGATCATAAAACTTATGTAAATGTGACGAACGAGCATCTGTGTTATGTTGTAATGAGATCAAAATGTTTATATAAAAAGTGTCGCTTGTAAACTTCATGTTATTTATTTATGATAAATTAATTAAAAATTAATATTAAACGGAATGTAGCCCGGAATGTAAACACATTTTAATTTTACGGTAGTCAATTTATACAAAAGTGTTAAGACAAATATAATATTTTTATATAACATTTTTCACAGACTTTCTGAGAATGAAAAATTGCCAGAGTTTATAATTGCTCATACTTCCACACGATGTACGATGAATGTGAATTTTCTTAGAAGCTCATGGGAATTTGCCGAACGTTATACTTTCGATAATGTATTGAATAATGCGTTCACAAAAATTGCGAAAAACTGTAACACACAATCTTGTTACAACATGGAAGCTATAAAGAAAACTGGTCATCTGATTGCGTCGTAATTAATTACATGGTTAATGAGTATGTTTATGTGTTCATCGGCGTGTAATTACGCCAGGCAATATCAATTACACAAATGCAACAAATATTTAGGTTAAACGCAGTTTTAAATGTAATGTATGTGTAAAACAATGTACGTTAAAAATTACAACAAATAACGATAATGTAAATTGTCAATAAGATAGAATCGTTTTATTGTATACATCATTAAATTTATTTATCAACTGTGGAATTCAAATTGTGGAAACATTTAATCCGACTAAATTATTAAATACAATTTTATATCACGAAGATAAACCGATATTAGTAAAAAATTGTAATTATAAAAAATATAAATGTCAATATTTTGAAACGAAATGTATAGAAACGAAACTGCCAGCATTTCAACTGACAATATTTTTATGCAATTTAAATGAAAAAAATGATGTTGTAAAAAAGTACATTTATAATTCGCAGAAAAGAGAGGTATATAATTTAGTCACGCTCGATTAGAAGTCGACTTTATTTATTGTGAAATCGTTAAGTACCGAAAATTTCTTCATCGAAAATCACGTCAGATGATGTTTTCATGTCAAGCGGTCTTTATTACGACTAATCGAACATAATTTTGGAGAGTATAATGATCAATTATTAGTATAAAATTGCGCTTTGTTGATGCAAGTGCCTCGACTCGACAGAAAACGTCAAGCAATTAATGATCGGCCTTATGAAACGGAGTCACACTCGAGGAAAGACAAGTATTTTTAAAAAGTCCACATTACCGTGAATCTCGCAAGGCGAAAGCCTGCCACATTACTCACTTTCCCGAGTATGGAAATGTCGTGCCAACTGCAACTATTCGATTACACAAATGCATCAATAGAGAAAGCAATAAAAATCTATATACAATTTATAACTGTATGAATGAAATTGTCCATTTTTATTCAACCAAATACTGCTTACGATACACGAAATTTGCAAAACAATAATTATAAACTTGACGGAAATTGAGAAAAAGAAGCAACCTTTATAAAATTGTTTAAACGAGATGATTTGAGTCGAAGCTGACGTATTGCTATGAATGTCTGTTACCTAATGATGCGCGTCCTCGTTTCGTGAATTTCCTGAATCGAATTGCACTGGGGCGCAATTAAGTAATGGAACACGGACGGTACGTTACGTTGCATCATACGACCGAATAGCCAAGTTGTTGAAGCAAAACTTAATAAACGACGGCTGCCTTTCGTGTGACACGCATCGGAGAATATTTAAAGTCTATGTGACGGATTGATAATTTCGCAAATGCAGACGGCAAATATCTTGAGCAAAGATGGTATTGACGATAAGCTTGAAATGAATGCCAAGTTTGTTAGGTGCTGCGCGAATATTCGTATCAATCAAGTTTACGGAATAGACCAGCTAATCTGGTTCACTTTTTTTTATTGTCGTCACGACTTTCGTAATTTATCTCGGTCTTTCGTGTTCTTATTATGACTGGAAATGAAATTTCATATCATTTAATTGAATGTGATCAAATAAATTAAGTGGTATTCCTTTTATTGATTTTCACTCGAAGAATTTAGTATAAATTTATGGCTCGATTGTTTGTTATCTTTAGAATCATTCATGGGCGTTGTCGTGACTTCTTAGATCTGATAAGATTTGGGAAGTAAATGGACGATGCGTCAAAGTTCATTAATAAAACATCTGCTTGTAATGGAAAATACTTTCAAGCAATGAAATGAAATCATCGAGTGAACAATAATTTGTAATACATAACAAAAATTTTCATGGAAAGTTCAATTAAATTTTTTTCTTTCCTTCAAAATGTCAAAGAACTACAATGTCATGTAAATGTAATAAGTACGAAAAGCAAGTCAAATTAACTCGAAAAATTGAATTATGTCCGATGCCGTACAAGTTGGAAGACGAAGCCACGCGTGTCTACGATGCGCAATTGTGTCAAGTTTTATACGTAAATTGTCATGTCACATTTGTGAATAAGCGCGTATCTCTTAGTTTATTCATAGAATGTAACAAAAAAAAAAAACTTCCTTGACATCTCCAATCATTGTAAAAAAAAAATAAAGAATATAACGGCAGCCAATTGTTTCTATTTGTTTTCGATTAGCTACTAATTTATATACGACAATACAAGTAACAACATTTGCTAACGGTCGTTAAGATAATTGTATTTTTTTTCTGAAACAATCGTGTAAGATTAAGAGTATACGCAAGATTACGGGAAAGAATGATATTATTATTCTCAGAATGGCAATAACTGTCTGTCAGACTAAAGACAAAAAAATGATTGGACAATAATCAATGATAATTTGTAATATTTCGCAGAGATGCCAAAGTCTTTATTCGAAATTCAAAAATGAATATCTGATTCAGTGTAAATTCTAAGTTATATATTCAACTTACTTTGGTATATGTTGTGTGAATTTAATTGATTAAAACACTCATTTCCAATTAGAACTGCAATAAAGACAATTTCATATAACCGATTTGATTATTACTTGACTTAAGTGAAAATGATTGAGATCAATTTCTTAGTATATATAAATAAGGCAAACAAGAAGCTGTTTGTTTTATTCTTTGTGTGTAATAAAATTTATCAGTGAAATGAGTGAAAAGTTCAATTGATTTATTTATCGATGCATCCGTGCGATTACCGTGCGATCGCGCATGAATTTTCTTTCATTTTCCAAATCGGCGAATCGGAGGAAAGTTCAACGGGAGAAATCTCGTTGCATCTGGCAACGCTGCTCATGTGTCCATATCCATACGCCAATCAGTTGATTGTGGCGCTTCTTTTTTTTTTTTAATTCGTCAGATGATTGCCCGTTGTGGAATGTTGTTTGACGTTGCATTTGCATCGAAACTCGGCACGAGCGACGCGTCAAACGAACGTGCTCGTCTAAAGGTTCTTTGGATGTTTCAAAGATGATTAGACAAATGTTTGCAAACAAAGTGAACGTTGTCGAATGCAAAGTGCAGATATTAGATTTAAACATAATTTGAGTCAGCGCATGTCATTCTTCAACATTTTTTGTATCATAGTAAAATAAAGGACAGAAAAAAATTGCAAATTCCAACGATTATATAAAGAGATATTACAGAGTTAATAAAATGGAATGAATAATAAATTGACTTAATCTTTTTTTAGATTGCGAAAACAAGTGTTTTTGCTTTTCAAAGCGCAGCTAATTACACTTTTTTCAAAGAATGCACTTTCCCCTTGTAAGTGGACATACTAAAAACACAGAAACTCTTATCGATTTATGGACCACAAAAAAGCTGTCATAAATACTCCAATTAACTAAAAAATTACCCACAAAACACGAACTTGAGAACAAAGAATGTGACGTTACACGACACGGAACCACAATTTTATGTTTTCACGTATAAATATGCATTACTGATTACAGGTTGGCCAATTTCTTGAAATCGATTACGCAATTTCGGATACAAAGACTTAAGTGGACTCGAAAATGTAAACTTAATTAATTGACGAAACCGTTTGACGCTTAAACATGTAGTAAAAGAAAAATACAAGACAAGACAAAAAAATTGAAAAAAGAAAAGACGCGTGATAATTAATAAAACCGAAATGAAAAATGCGCAAAAGAAAGTGGGTTTGAGAAATTTCTGCAGCTTCTTCTTTCTTCTTATTTTTGTGTTTTTTTTTAATTTCATCATTAGCACAGCTTACACATTGAATACTTTTTTAACAACTTATTCTTCCTCCCACTCAAAGTTGTAATTTCCCACTTCAATTCCTTAATTTGCGCGCGCGCGCAATTCTTAATGGACCCTTCGTCGAAAGCTGCGCGCAACCCGTATACTTAAAGCGTATAGAGCGTATCATTAAGTGCATTCGTTTTACAATTTCTCATGCGCTGCGCGAATCTCGGCGTGCGTATACTACTCCGACGTTCATCATTTTTCGTGGCCGAGCAACCCTTTGCATTACCCTGCAAGGCCCCCGAGACACGCGCGCAATTATCGCCCTCGTTGGAAATCGCGCTCGGGATCTGCCGAGCCTTCGGCAAAAATGACCTGGCATGCGATCGTAAAATAACCTGTTTTCTTCACATCGTTCTGGAATTTCGTGCTACGTCGTGTACAGAATAATAACCGTCGAGACCTTTTCAGCATCTGTGAACCACTGAACGTATTTTTCCACTTGACGAGCAACTATTTTTATTTTAGATCCAACTTCTTCATACATCAAATTGTTGAAATATTAAAAAAATGGAATGTTCAAATGTCAAATGTGTTTTTAATTAATGTATAATAAAATAGATTATGGATAAAACGAGAATACTGCAGATAATGTGTAAGCACAACTATTTCTTTTCAAATTTGAAAGAAGTAAGATGATCAGTTTACTGCGCAACCGACTTATTCAAATGTTACTTGACACAAAATCATTTATCATACTGAAATCTCTCCCGTTTAAGTTACCACAACTATTAAATTACATGATGTGGTAAATTCATTTGAATTTCTATTTGTTTTTGTCGAAGACGGCGGAATAATAAACATTCAATTGCATAAATTATCGCACAACATCCGCCACTGATTTATTTATTTAGAAAAAATATATATTAATGATAAGTATATTTATACTAATTAATTAATTAATTAGATTTAATTGATTTGATCTGATTTTAAATTAATTCCATCTTGTGAATATGTAACACGACAATCTGCCAAATAAAACTAAACGAATAAAGATTTGAAAATGCGAAGAACCATTGGAGCTGTTTTGATACATAAATTTGGGCCGTTTTGATATATTGTCGTGGGCTGTTTTGAT